>JAJPUD010006943.1:69795-94326 GCA_023553655.1 Myrmecobius fasciatus
TACGGGCACTCCAAACCCTGGAAAATATAGCACGTTCCCAAAGCTAGTGAGGAGAACACCGTCCTCCAGCCCTCAGTTGCGAAGAGCTTGTCTTTTGGCAGCAGACCCTACATCATGTAATTTTCCTACAGTTTTGCCCAGAACATTGTGAGTGCTTCCAAAGGCAGCAGGCTAGAATTTGGGCTCTGGTGTGGGGCAGGGAGGGGTGAGGACAACTACAAAATGGTAGGGGGAGGTGAGATAATGTAGTCCAGCATTTAAAGGCCATCCCTTAGTCCCACTGGCCAAGTTAGCAAAAACAAGGAAATGTCAGGGAGCTCCATCCAACTGCCTGGAAGACAGAAGGAAAAAACTGCCGGTTGAAAACTTGATTCAATAATGATTTAATAATCAACCACATCCTATTGGAGAAATAAGGATATTTTAATTCACTATTATAAAAAAGCATGAGGTAGCAGAATTGATTTTCATTGAAGAGACTTTTGTCATTTTAAATTTACTGTTTGGGTCAAGAAGCCTGAAAAGTAAGAGCCCGAAAAGTGTGACTCACTGCAAGAAGAGAAATCTGGCAAAATCAGGAGCTGGCTTGATTCCTCTGCACTGGAAAGACCATTGGACTTGGAATGAGAGGGTTTGGGTTCGAATCCCAGCTCCATGTGACCTTGGATGAATGACTTAACATCCCTAAGATGTTTCAATTCCACTGAATATTATTAAATGCCTACTATGTTCCAGGCACATAAAAAGGTGAAAAAGAGTCCCTGCCCTCCAAGACTTTACAATCCATTGGAGGAGACAGTAAGCAATGATACCTAGAAAACAAAATGAGGGCTTTTCCAGATTCCTCCCAGCTCGGAGTCGCTGATTGCTGAGCGTGGAGGCAGCATTTTAAGCTGACCCCTTCACCTTTGGGGTTGCCATTGTCTCTATTTCTCGGACAGAAGGATTGATGATGCATCAGACTCCCCAGTCGGTTCTGTTCAAACAATCCTCCCTTGCTGCCAGATGATTTTTCTCTCTAAAAAATACTCTTTTCAATTGGATTTAACTCCGTGCCATATTAAATGCTTGCCTTGTGTATGCATTCATCCACCAAACATTTATTAAACTGATCCTATGTTCCAGGTGCTGTGCTAGGTGCTGAGAATACAGAGAAAAAAATAAAAAAATCAGCCACCCAATCCTTCCTCCTTCCACAAAGCTTAAATTCTACAATATTAATATGTACATGCACAGAGATGAATAAAAATGAAGTACATCCAAGGTGGTTTCCAGAGGGAGGGAGCACTAACAATTGGGAAAAACCAGGAAAGCCTTCCTGGAGTCTGGCTTGAAGGCAGGAAGACATGGCTAAATCCAGCCTCAGATCCTAACAGTATTATCTTGGGCAAGTCATTCAATCTCTGTTAAAGCCTATAGTCTCCCCAACTATAAAATGGGGATAATAACAAAACCTACCTTGCAATGTTCTGAGGATTAAATGAAAGCACAAGGGTTGGCTCACAGTAGGTGCTCAATAAATGCTTATTTCTGCCCTCCTTCCCCTTCCTCAAGCTATACTATGGATTGTAGGAGCTTATGTTCCTCTATTATACTCTATTATACTTCTAACACCTCAGGAAAAAAATGTTTTAATGTCTTGCAGAGAGATCCTTCCTATACTTTTAAAATAGAAGATAATGTCTTTTGTTTAGAGCCGACAGGGACCTGCAGTTGTTGTAGTGGGTCGGCCCTGCTTGGAGGTCTCGGTGGAGCTGATCGCTTGGATATTGGGTGTGCTAGAGTGGAGCTTCCTTCTGGGCATGACTTGTACCCGCGGTCCCTGCCAACTTTCAAAAACCTGCAGTTCTGGGCTGGGAGCATATGAATTATACGAGAGGGCTTGCAGAGTTCTTGTTTCCATAAGAGAATTTATGACAGAGTGGGTTAATTGGGGAAATAATAAATGAACACATGATCGATGCCTTTAATTAAATTAATTAAAATCCTTGCAAATGACACAATGCGATCGCCATATTGGTACGGATCTTGGTCCGTTCCCCCGACTCACGCTCTGTGGGTTCCCTCCTGGTCTCGAAGCCGAGGAGATGGGAGACAGGATGCTTGGCCACCAGCTTCTCGTCTGCCTTGGTGACACGGTGTAACTTTAGTTCTCAGTCTGGGGAGAGACGGCTTTCCCAAGAACAAAGCCCCCACCTGCGATCGCCCTGGTAGTTCTGTGTGATGTCCACCACTCGACTCGATGCTTTGTCGCCTTCCAGTTGTGTCCCCGAGTTCCAGGGTATGAGCTGAACACAAGATATTTCTGAGAAAGGAAGAGGAGGAGGAGGAGGGGGGCTTTGCCTTCTGTCACTCCCCCATCCCCCAATAGGCTACAGATTTGGACACGGATTGATTGCTGGGCGACAGTCAGTTCATTGGTTCCATTTGCTTTTGGCTTACAGTAATAACTAGATAACTAAGTAAATAACTAACAAGAAACAAGGCAAAGCTTATTCTTTAAATCAATGTCAGCTTCCTAACGAGAGGGGAGGAGCAGCCGGTAGCCGGGCTGTTCTGGATGAACTATCAGAGATCCATTGGGAATACTGGTGCCTTGACCTTGCTGACCCCCAAAGTGCTGAGTGTGGAAAATGGGAAGTCTCCACGGACCTCAATATGCACAAGATGTCAGAAAAATGCACTTCTTGGAAAACTATACCTTCCTTCTCTCTTCTCCTCCTTCCCTTTCCCCCACCAAGGATGCCTCATTGTGTTAATACCTCTAGAACTAGACCGGCTCCGTAGAAACAATATTTTCCAAGAATCGTTAACTCCAAATACTGTTTTATAGTCATTTGAGGGGCAGATACATGGTTCCTTTAAAAAAAAAGTTTTACATATGCTTTTAAAAAATGGCTGAACATCCCTTTATAACAACAACAAAAGAATTAAGACCTCCTTCCCCTCGACAATAACAACAACAAAAAAAGAGATGGAGTCTGCCAGTGCTGTAACGGTCTGCCCTCAGAAATCCCCTTCCCCCTCTCTCTCTATTCCTTTCCCCCTCCTCTTTTTCTTGAGCCCAGTCACCCAGCCTGCTTTCCTTTTCATTGTGGCCACTGTGTAGATGGCTTTTCTGGTTCTGCTTAAGTCACGTATCAATTCCTCCAACTCTTTTCCTATTTCTCCGAGTTCCTCATCTTCTTAATTTCTTCCTGCAGTCATCTTCCCCGCACTATGGTTTGCTCCTGACTGATGAGTGGCTTCCCCCTCACCCTATTTTCTTCTACTTCTTTGGCCCTTGGCAGCTCACTGGGAGCTGCCCTTCCTCTTCCTCAGAGCTTTCCAGGGAGAGCTTTGCTGCCAGAAGAACTCCTTTGACTGTGTCCTGAACCATGATAAGGGTCTAGCACTGGTTGGAACTGGTCGACTTCCTTTATTTAACTCCTGGGCTAGAAATCTTGAGGGCTGAGTTCTCATCCCAAACCAGCAGTGTCGGTGGAGGCTGGCCAGAGTTCCAGTCCCCACGGTGTTATGTTTGGGACCCAAACAGAACCGTGTCTGAGGCCGTCTCCAATGGGGGGGGGAGTGGTCTACTGAGGTGGTATAGTTGCCTTATCCAACTGATTCATTGAAAGGTAGATATTTCATGCCAGATTAAAAATACAGCTGGGAAGTAAAGAGTAAAGAGAGCTTTACAGACTGTATAAACAGAATTAAGCCATCTTCCCCCACTCTCAAAACCAAGTCACTTAGAGAAGAACTGTACCCTTGTCTGTACTCCTTCTATTCTCCCACCAGCCAAGTGTGGGAAGGGAAAAAGCCTGCTCTGCCTGCAAATATGGTGTGGATTAGAATCATTCCAGAGGAACTAAATTTGCATAAATAATATTCCACTTAGAGGCTAGAGGAGGGGGGAAAGAGAAAAAAAAATCCTCAGCTAAAAGGATGAAATCAGCATTTAAAGACTCCCTAAATACATATTTTAATGTTGACTTACTATTTTTTTTAAATCTGCTTAAGTTCATATTTACCTGGGAGACCATTTGGTATCAGAGGAGCTGGCTGGATCTCCCAGGTAAATAACAAAACACTTCACAGGCTGCCTAATTATATGCTATGCCCTAGGTCCCCATGGGGGGCCCCTTGGGTAAATAATGTGCTTTAGAAACTTGACAAAAAAAATAGAACTCAAAACATCCGCATTAACAGGCTCCAGCCTGGGGTTCGAGTAATCTTTGCTATTCCATCTGTACATTTGAACACCGAGAACATGGCCCTGATCACTCCATCCCCTTAAAATCCCTGATTTCCTTGGATGCAGTTTAAGTCCCATCTTTTACACTGGGCCTGTTCTGATTCCCTGAATAGTGAGCATCTCAACCCTTATGAGATGCTTTGTTTATTGATTTATTTGTGACTTTTCTCAGAGATGGAGGTCACCTACTGTTTTCCTTTTTTTTTAAATTTTGTATTGCTGATACTTAGTAGGTCCTTGGCACATAGCACACAGTAGGCACTTCATCGTTGGTGCTTTAATGAATAAATGGATGAGAATATGACTTTGCCACCAACGGACTCGGTAACCTTTCCTCCCGGAAGAATAGCAGCCTTCTGTTTGGACATCACCAGGAAGAGGGGAATGCCCTTAGCCCATCTGGTACCATCTGTTTCTTCCAACAGTGGCTGGCCTCTTGGAGGCTCCGGGAATAGCCAATACATTTCCTACGGGGCCTAAGATGACCAGGCCTGCTGTGTCTATGTTTTCTATCTATTTAAAATCCAGATGTGGGCTGTGACTGGTGACTTTGAAAACCATCCATAATACAGCAGATTTAGTTACATTAAAAAAAGGGGGGGGGACCTAACATGGATCCGAAGAACCGGTAACGAGTTGAAGATGTGGAGTTGGATTTTTTTTTTATTTTGGGTGAGCCTTAAATAAGCGTGGCAGGCATTAACCTATCAATATTAGTGAATGATTTAAAATACCAACCAACATTTACCTGTAATAATTCCTGTAGTAAACTACTCCTTCTGGGCTCTCCTACCACATAATTCAGCGACCATAAATCAGAATCCAGAGTGTGCTGCGTCTATCTTGCCATGGGCAAGATCCTGCAGTCTTTCTTTCTTTTTTTTTCTCTCCCCCTCCCACTTGCCTGGAATCCATTCATGGTGTGTGTGTGTGTGTGTGTGTGTGTGTGTGTGTGTGTGTGTGTTGCACAAGTGAATGTCTCATATCTCCCTTTCTGGCATTTTCACATGGGGCGTTAAGTCTGTAAAATAGCCCAGGAAGCCCAGGTTGTTTGGCCCGCTGCTGGGTCCCTCCTTCCCTGAAGTGCAGAAGGAGTGCACTTCATGGCCTTTCAAGATATGATCCCCAAAGATTTAAACCACCTTTTGGTTGAAGGAGTCCACCTCATTCTGCTCTGAGACAGACAGTTTCTACATCCAGAGGGCACTTTTAGGTCCGCTGAGAATGAGGATGATACCCAGAATTACAGAATCTTCAAATCAGAGAACCATGAGCTAAAAAAAGTTCCCCCTGCAAAATGTCCACTCTTTATTTGACCGCCTCGAATGAGAGGGAGCTCATGATCTCCTGAAGCAGCTCGTTTCTCTTATGTGTAACTCTCTCTCTCTCTCTCTCTCTCTCTCTCTCTCTTTAAGGAAAACTCCCCACCTGGTCACTTCCAAAAGCTCTGATCTCACTTGTGTTCCTTCCCACCTTGGACACATCTCTTAATCTCATCCTGGGTCTTATTTTCTTTATGTGAAAACTAGAAAGATTAGACTCGCTGCCCTCCTTTCCTTCTAGCTTTCTTTCTTTGCTCAGCAATGACCCCTGGGGACCCTCCTTGTGGTCCTCTCTCTCTCTCTCTCTCTCTCTCTCTCTCTCTCTCTCTCTCTCTCTCTCTCTCTCCTGATCTTTTACAGATGAGTTTCTCCCTGGCTCTGGCCACCCCGACATCACACCTTCTTGGACAGGGGGCCATAATAGGGTAGAATTAGAGGAGGTTCTCTGGGATCCTCTGCTCCAAGCAATTCAGTTTACAAAGTTCCAGAGGAGGGGATGTGTTCCCAGTCACCCAAGCCAGGGCCTGAACTCCAGTGTCTTGACTCTCAGGCCAAGCACGTGGCTGCTTTCAACTGGGCATGAAATTTGATGAGTTCCTTGAATAAGCAGGGGAAGGGATCTTGAGCCCTGCCCAGCAAACCGCATGGGAAACACTCAGGAATGGCAAACTCTGAGTGAACCATAAACCACAGCCCCTGAACGTCCTTCAGGTTACCATCCACTTATGTCTCATTCTGACAGCCCGGTCTAACGGATAGAGGACCGGATCGGGACTCAGGAAGATGGGTTCAAATTGTGCCTTGGACACTTGCTATATGATTATGAGCAAGTCATTTTTAACTCTTTGTGCCTCAGTTTCCTCATCTGTCAAATCATGGACTTGGGGGCTTCTAAAGTTCCTTCCAGTTTTAAATTTATGATCCCATGATTCTCTGTGACACAGATCTCTTTACTATCCTGTGTCCCCAGAATCATGTAGACTCAGGAGGTTTAGAATTCAAAGGGAGATGGTCTTGCCTGTCAGTGATGTGTCTGAGTTCGCACGGATAGCTGGTGTCAGAGCTGGTGCCAGCTCTCTGCCCTCCACCTGGGAGACCATGCTGCTGGGTGGCCGGCCTGTGTCGTTGGCAACGTGGCCTCAGGTGGCACATCCCCACTCTCTGATTTCTGCATCCTTCTGCCCCACATCCACGCCTACAAAGGAAGCCTGGTACACAGACAGCGTGAAACCAAATCCTATCCCATCTTTCAACAGAGCAGTTTTCTTTCAAGCTCAAAAAGATTTATTGGGGGAGGTTGGAGAGAGGGGGAGGGGTTGCTGGGTGGGGACAGAGAACCTATTATGAACCCATCTGGTCTGTTTTTTTCTTTTTTTTTATTAGGAGAGAAAAAAAAATCCCTCTCTAGGTTCATATGTCTAAGGAGAGCTCAATTAAAGTTATTTGCTGTTGCTTAAAATATGCCTGCACCTGCTTCAGGGCTGCCTTGGTTCGGAGATGGCGGCTGGTCCCCAGAAGGCAGCAGCAGATGAGGACCCAAGTAGGGCTCTCGCCAGAGCAGAGTGGAAGGACGTGGGATGGAGGCCATTGTAGGGACCCCAGAGGAAGCTTCCAGATGTGTCCCGGAGGGAGAAGTGACCTGGAGTAAAGAGCACAGGCCTAGAAATCAGAATCCCCAAATTAGAGCTCCATTATCTTAAGGTTCATTGGATCCCAGAGCCACCACTAGGCATTTTTGTGCTTGCAGCACGTGGGGCTGTATGCCCTCAGTTGAGCAGGTGGTGGGGAGCAGGGCAAGGAGCTCACCCCAGCCCGCCATCTGCTAGCTTCCTATTTTAACTAATTATTCTTGCTAACTAGGTGCTAAGCTCTGTTGCTTCTGCTATGCTAAAGGACTTCACGTGCTGTCAGTGCCCTCTAAATCCAACACCCTGGGGACAAAGATCCTTGTCATCCCCCTTCCTAGGCGGGATGCTATTAAATCTGACTTCCTCCCGCTACCTTAGCAAACTGAGGTCTGGACCACTAAAGGTCACCTCGGGGGACGTGGAGTCAAGGCTTGAACCAAGTCTACCTTACTTTAATTTCAGCAGGTTGGGCGCTCGAGCAATGGGGGACATTTCAGATCTTCTGCCCCAGAAGGACGGGCGCCATTATACTGGTTAGGACATTAGTGAAATCAGTCACAAGATACTGAAGATTGATTAAATTGCAGTGACCCAGAAACAGAGCGAATCTCCCATCCCTTTCCGAAAGTTCCTCATTTCCCAGTCACCTGCCATCGGGATACTGAAGGGAAATTAATTCTGGCTGATATTTAGGAAGGAAAGAATGGTCTGGATAGAGTACTGGATTGGGATTCACTGTCATTTCCATCTCCAGTTGTCAGGGGAAGTTTTGATCTTAGAATTTGTGGTAATTTTGAAGCCATCTTCAAAGGAAAGCCCTCCTCAGATGCTCTCGGCAAGTCCCAACAGGTGCTGTGATATCACTCTGGTTTTTCTAAGGGTCGAGTTCCAGGACTGACTGGAAAAGAGGGACTTAACAACTTGATGGAGCTCTACTGTTCCCTTTCTGAGCTTTTCTGGGGAGCGAGATCGATGGGAGAGCCCAGCTCTTGACCCATCGTAGATGCTTCATAAGGACTTATTGCAATAAAAAATCCTGGATTTAGATTCAGAAGCCCCGAGTTCAGATTCTGCTTCTTGTACTTTGTACCTCTTTAGCTTTCCCATCAATGGTTTTCTCTTTTGTAAATGAAAATATTGGACTAGACCTCCTCTGAAGTACCAGGAAGCTTTAGGGTTAGGATTCTGTACACCTCTCAAGGCTGGTTTCCTAGTTTATAAAATCAGGGGGTTGGACTCAGTGGCCTCTGAGGTCCTTTCAACATATATATATATATATATACATATATATATGTATATGATCATATGACATATATTTGCTTTTCTGTGGGGAGTAGAAAAGCATCTTCTTTATTGAAAAAGAAAGGAAAAAAAAGAAAAGAAAAAGAAAAAACCGGATCCTGCTGTGCCCTTCCTCCTCCAAGGCTCAGCTGCAGATTCCCAGGCCCTCGCCTCCCTCTCTCCCCAGAAATGACTTAATAAATAAAAATCATATTTTCCCATACCGGCCCCCACCCAGTTGCAGGCTCCACCCTGCAGCATACAATGTGTGTGCACTGTGAGAGGAGGCCCCATGTTGCCAAAACCCTGGTCTGCCTGGCTTTGCCTCTTTGTGGTGGGGAAGGTCTGGGACACCTCTTGCCCACATCCTATTCTCTACTGGAGTGTTAGCTTATGGGCACATAAATTCAGGGAAGGGTTCCAAGTGCGCCATGTATGCAGCACCGGTGAGAAAGGTGATTGGACAGCTTAGATGAGCACCTGATCTTGGACCTGGCTTCTTCCAAGCTTTATGGAGCCAGAGATGGATCAGAGCACAGAGGAGAAGGGATAAAGAAAGATGGACGACCAATCCTGACAATCCGTTCCCACATTTATTAAGCCCATCCTGTGTGTGCTGAGTTCTGGGGAGGCCATGGTAGAAGGTGATCTACCTGTCTTTGAGGAGTATATATTCTATATGGCATGTATGAAAGAGATAGGGCGCTGAGAACAAAGGAGCAGCAGCTGAGCGGCACAATGGGGAGTCAAGAAGACCCAAATTCACATCCAGCCCTGGACGCTTGCTAAGTGGGAATGATAACAACATCCACCTCCTAAGATCATTGTGAGGAACAAAAAGTGCTTGTCACATGGTAGAGCCACATAAATACTAGTTATTTATTATTATTATTATTATTATTACTATTAGAGAAGTTGAACTCTGAAGTTTCCTTCATTTCTAACTCATTTATCCCAGTTTAGCTACAGATCTAGAGAGAGTCCAAAACAGGAAGGTTAGGATGTTGAGGAGACTAAACGATATGCTGTTGCCTTGATAAATCCCTTGAATTCTTTGGGCCTCAGTTTCCTTCCTTGCAAAATGACTGGACAAGATGATTTCTCAGAGCCCTGAATCCATGATGAGGAGGTAATTCTTAGCTTTGAGTGGTGGTGATCAGAACCTTGTGCAGAGAGCGCTGTTGGATTCTCCCTCTGATGTCCTTCAGCTCATCAGAACTCCTCCCTGAGTGCATTGGTTACCATTGGTTTTCGCCTTCCTTTCAGCCAGGCAACAGGCGTGCATTATTTCTGGCAATATGGAAAACCAAGAGGACTCCCAGTCTCCAGTGGCTTTCCTCTGCCTGTTGGAGCTGGAGCCAGAGCCGGAGCCGGAGCCGGAGCCGGTGGGGTTGGTCTAGTTGGTGAGATAGCTTAGATCCAAAGCTCGACGAATCTGCATAGAAGCACAGCCGAATAAGACAAGATCTGTCAGCGAATGCTTTGAATGTTGCTTAACAAAATATGTTACACCAAATCTTTATAGACTGAATAAGCACAGCAAGTTCCAACCAAGTAAACCAAAGTAAACACGGTCCTTATGGGAAATAAAATTCCATGCGGTTCGGCCGAGCTGTGATTAATTCAGAGGCAATGAAAAGACCAGGAAAATATTGTCCAGTTATTGACTCCGTCTGAGAAACAATTCAATGTGAGCAAAAAAAAAAAAAAGACAGGAGACTAACCCCAAAGGGTGGGCAGGGAGAGAGGAGCTGGAGTCTCTGCTCTTTAATGAGAAGTGAAGGCACTTCTGCTGTTGGTATCCCGGCCCCATCCATCAGGGAAGTGGAATTCTATATGGACATCAGTAATGAAACAGGATGATGGGGGCTGGGGTGGGAGTGGGGTCTGTGATTCAGCAAGCCGTTAATGGAGATTCAGAGAGAAAAGTAAAAGTGGTTCCTGCCTTCTAAGAGTTGGGGGTGTATTGGGTGCAGGAGCAACATGTTCAGAGAATGGTGTAAATAATACCCACCAAAATATACAAATTAATTGGAGGATCGTGAATGAAGGCTGAGGTCTTGACAAGAGACATCCATGTTTCTGTGAGTGACCCTTTGTGTGTATTTGTGGGGGTGCGAGTGGTCACATGGAGGAGGGAGTAGGGAATTGGGGAAAGGCAGGAGCATAACTACTGATATTTGTCCCTTTGGAGAGTGTGACACAGAATGCTGTCAATTCCTTTTGAGTGGGGGGCCACGGGAAGATCAAAGGCTACCACCAGGATGCTGCCAGGAAAGTAACTGACAGCCAACCGAGATAGGGCAAGAGCAGCTCAAGAAAGAACTCATACAAGTTGTGACTCCTGGAGGAGAGAGACAACATTCGAGGGGTTCCTATCTTATCTAGTTATTCTTACTAAGTAGGTTCTATGCTCAGTTTTTTCTATATTTCTAAAAGACTGGAAATATGATCCATATCCCTGTAAATTTGGATGCCCATGGGGAAAACCCCCATTGCCTCGCCGTAAGTGTGACTCCGGAGAGGTGTGTTTGTCCACAGCCCAGTTTACCTCCCTAATAACCATTAACAACGGAACCAGAGATTTCTCAGTGCTCTTTTGGACTGGAGCCGTGTCCAGAGTGCATGCTTTCCTAATGTGCATTTGAACGTTAAATGATTTTTAATATTCTACATATGGTTTCATGGTTTAAAGCCTCCTCACTGGGAATGAGCAAGGCTGTGGTATTATGATGAATAGTGGATTGTGTCCAGGACACCCACTTACTTCCCTGCATATCAAACATGTGCAGCTCCCATTAAATATGGGAATGTCTCTGGGGATTCCAGTTGTCCTATCTAATCCAGTCCTATTTTGTTCCCTCGACCCGGATTGAGAGGGATACATTGTTCCCATACATTCTTCTTTTAATTAAATGCAGTAGATATGTCATGTCAATGAAATATTCCAGGTCTGTTTTTACATCTGTGGCTGTTTTTTCTTCCCTCTTTCCACTCCTCAGAAAGAAAATCACCACTAAATGTAGATGCGGGCTTATTGATTGGTTGTGTGCAAGTTATCAAGTCAGTTCAAAGAGCATCTTAATTTTTGGTTTCTGATTGTGTTGAAATGTGGGTGTGGAAACTCATTCGAGGAGCTTACAACAGAAGGACATAATCACAGATTGATTGTGTCAGAATTTCAGAACGGGAAGTGACCTCAGAGGACATTTAGTCTAGAGGAGCTGAACCTTGGGTTCATGGACAGATTTTAGGGGGTCTGTAAACTTGGAATGGGGGAAAAATTACAACTTTATTTTCATTAGCTCTAACTAAACTTTAGCAGTTCTTTCAATTATGAATTTAAAAAAAACATTATTCTGAGAAAAAAATTCATAAGCTTCACCAGACTGCCAGTGGGATCCATGACAGGCAAAAACATTGACAAACACTGATTCTAGTCCAGTTTGTCCTGTCCCTAAACAGTAATCCTTTTTATAATTTACTTTAGAAATGGTGGCCAGACCTGGATTTGAGAGCTCCGGCGAGGGGGAATCCACTCCTTCCCAGAGTAGACCATTCCACTTTGGGGGAGTTTGTACCCTTGGCAAGTTCTTTCTTAAAACAAGGCACAGTTTTCCTCTTTGTTGCTTCTTCTTATGGCGTCTCTGGGTAAAGCATTGTTTTGGAGACCACACTGGATCCAAAGTCGCTGGCTGGGTCCAAAGTGATTTCTAAATCCAGCTTGGCAAATGGTTGCTGGAGAGGCAAGTTGGTTGCGGTGCTGTGTGTTTAAAGTTTTAATTGCCCCGCTGGTTGCCTAATTGATCCTATTGATACAAAGTGCTGTCGAAAACACACACACACACACACACACACACACACACACACACACAAACAACAAAAAACTGAATATAGGCAAGGCAAGGCTTCCTCATCAGGAAGGAAACCTGATACCCCTCTGAACACTCCCCCCCTTCAATTATGATTTTAAAAATACTGGAGTAAACTCCTAGCAATCCACCAGAGGCCAAACTAGAGCCCTATTAGAAGGGTACTACAAGTAAACATTATTAATTATAAAAAATTGCTTAAATTAGATTTTTTTCACACCTGCTTCTTGCTTAATTAGCTAGCAATCCACATATTTCATTCAGCTGAACTCTTACTATTTATTCAAGCATGCTTGACATTAACACGCTGTTTGACGTTTGATATCCTCAGTTTTAATTTAACCACATGACAACAAATGGTGTTTACGAAATACTAGTGAGCTGGAAACAAGAGCCCATTGGAGTCACATGTGGTGGTGAACAGAGACTCTGCTCTGCTCGTCTCTCATTTCTGGGTCTTAGAGATGAGAGGCAAGAAGACACTACTCTGATTTCTGTTTTGTTTTTGTTTTCTGGGTTTCTCCCTCACGTTCTCTTTTGGGCCATTTGGGAAAAGTTCAGGAAGAAACCCTCAGTCTAATTCTGAGGGCTTTCAGGAAGATATTTGTTAGGAAGATAATAGCACTTCTGGTCAGCACTTATTTAATTATGAGGATCATCAGTCTAGAGTTTGAAGGGACCTCAATGATCTCTCATAAGTGACTTGAGATCACACACATAATTCGAATTATAGAAATCATAGATTCGGAAGGATCTCCGAGGCCATTTGGTACATTTTACGGATGAAGAAACTGAGGTCAAGAGAATTGAAGTAACTTATTTAAGGTGACCCGTGTACATGGCAATGCTTTCAGCTCTTTGCTAACAAGTTCAGAATAGCTTTGTACAGGTAGAGCCTTTCTCTCTTTGGGGTTTGTAACTAGTTAAAGGGTATGAACGGGTTAGTGACTTTTCTCACATAATTCCAAATTGTTTTCCAGAATGGCTGGACTAACTTGCCGTTATTCCAACAGTGTGTTATGTGTCTTTCTTCCTAGAGCTCCTCCCGTTTTGACTATTTCCTCTTTTTGGGAGCCGTCTTTGCTAGTTTATGGGGTGTGAGGTGATAGAAGCGTTCTTAGGGTGGATCAAGAAGTGGGGCAAGGCATCCCCACCTTTGGTCCCTGGTTAGCTAACAGGGGAACCAGTGGCTCCAGTGGAAGTGGGGGTGGTTGGGTGGGATATGCACTAAGACGGGCCAGAGGCCAGAAGCCATACCCTTATCAGATAATCCTTCTCCCTACTTCTTGAGTAAACCGAGGGGATTAGGCGTCTTCTCCCAGAGGATTCAGGGAATCCAGCTGCCTCCCTCCACATAGCTCTTTCTTGACCCTTCCACCCTGGAAGTCCCAAGTCATGTCCTCCAAAAGCAAGATAAACACCAGAAATGGGCCGGGTGACTGCAAAGTAAACCTGCCGACGAACGGCTTGGAACCGTTGTGCGTCCTTCTGCAGTTCCCACATCCAGATCAAATTCCTCTCTGAAATTTGTCTCCCGTCTCACTCAAACATTTTGATTTCCCCAGTCGGGTAAGGGAGTCAAGATGTGGATCGTGTCAGGAGCATCGTAAGGCAAACGCCTAGCGAGGCGGTGATGAAACTCAACCTCAAAAATTCCCCAAGCCAAGAAACAAACGAGAAAATTGTCTCCATAATGTATTGATTCTGGCTAATGACATAACTTGTTGTAGGGGATTTGGATTGATAGCCACTGGCCAGCCTCCAGTGAGACACCATCTTCCATCTGATTCGGATCAAACCGTGTGTAAATCATTTTTAACTTGGGCCCCGTAGATTTTGTGTTCACACTGCCGCACCCCCGGCCCGGCCTGACATCATTAGTCTTCTTGGGGCTGCCTTTGTTTAAGAGGCACTTAACATTTTTGGCTGCTGCAGGAGAGGGAGGCTTGTTAACTGAACAAAAACATGTTGGTGTCATACTCTTGCAAGATTTTTATTCTTCTTTTCTTCCTCTTCGCTTTCATTTTCCCCCCCAATCTCATTCAGCCTCCATGTAGGCAAGAAAGCACATGTGTGGGGCTGCTGGTGATGGATGGATCTCCTCGGCCTCGGAGGCCAGGTTTAGATAAGTAAGGATGATTTTTGGTAGACCATCCGACAGAATCAGCATCCTCTTGAGGACCGACCTACACAGAGCAGGACCCCGCTTTTGGATAGAACTGAAATTACACAGAGTCTGCTTTATTATTCCATTTCTACCTTGTGGCCACTGAGGTCCAGGGGAAATCAGGCAGGTGCGCCTATCACCTAGCTATCACCATCACGGGGCTTTTTAGTGAGCCTTAAGGAAAGGGGGCTTTGGTAGGATCAAATTTTCTTTTCTGACCCTGTTTGCTGAGGTCTAACGTAAACCAGGCAGCGTAGCGAACTCTCGCTTATCTACAGTAAGAGAGAGAACACATAAAAATTGCATAGACTCTGTGATTTTTTATTTTCAGGCCCTCCATACATGGGAATACCGGAGAATTACATATCTAGAACTTGAAGGAACTTTAGATATCACCTCTTTCTTGCATCCCTGCCCCCCCCCCACAGTATTGTATATTTAAAGCTGGAGCGTACTTTAGAAATCATTGATTTCAACCCCACATTTTATAGAGAAGCAGATAGAGGTTCAGAGAGAGGGTGTGATTTAACCAACATCACCCAGATAGTGACAGAGTCAAGATTTGAACTCAGGGCTATTGTTCTCCAATCTGATGTTCTACTGTCTCTCATTCTGGCTATCAAGGCAAATCTCCAACTCCAGAACTTGATCAGTAAGTGCCAGGGGGTTAACTGAGGCACACAGATCCTGCAACTAGTCTCAGAGATGATATTTGAACCCAGTTCTTCCTGGCTCTAAACACAATATTCTATCCACTAGACCATGTTGCCATTTGGAAGAGAAGTGGTGTATATCATGCAGAAAAAAGAGAATTTAAACATTATTGATATTTGAAATAAAAATGCATTATATGAGTGTTTTTTTTAAAATTCTGGTTCAATTTCCAAATTACTTTTCACTCAAGTGAATATTAAAAAGAGTTAATATTCTGAGCTTCTCTCAGTTCTGAAGTAGGTAGAGAGGCAATACAGTGAGCATAGGTGAGATGAAAAATTTACCAAGGACAATCCACTGAGAGCAGACATGATCTGCAAGCGGATAACCAGCTTAGGACTTGCACATGGTAACATGGTGAGGAAACATTTTCTGCCTTCCGAGTTACATTCAGGTCATACCCTGGGCTTCATCTCCTAACCCCCCTCCCCATCCCACCGCCTTTCTCCTTCTAGTTGCATCTATCTATCCTAGGCTCATTCTCCCTCCCAACAGAGGGACTCCCTTCACTTGCTCTGCTCTGCTTTTGAAATTTAAGGGAAAGAACATGATGAGAAGTATCCACTTTGTCCATTATGTGAGACCTCCCCTAGAGACTAATTTTAAAAATGCATTTTACATCCACTCGGGAAATTGGAGTTTTATTAGTTTTGCTTATTCTAATTTGCTTGCTTATTCAACTTGTTTCTCTCTCTCTCTCTCTCTTTCTCTTTCTCTCTCTCTCTTTCTTCTATTTCTCCCTTTCCCCCATCTCTGTGGGTTTTCTTCCTCCCTCCCTCCCTGTTCTCTCTCCTTCTCTCTTTCTTCTATTTCTCCCTTTCCCCCATCTCTGTGGGTTTTCTTTCTCCCTCCCTCCCTGCTCTCTCTCCCTCTCTCTGTCTCCTATTTCTTCCTTTCTCCCCATCTCTGATCTTTTCTGATAAATTCATTCTATATATCTAATTAAGCCTGGGCCACTTATTATTTTTTTTCTAGATGTGTGTATGAATACATGCACATATCTAGAGAGAAGGAGTATATGTACTTGTGTGTGTGCCTGTAAGTTTAGCCTAAACAACACAGAGAGAGACCTTAAAGAGTCCAAGGGTGAGAAATCTGAGGAGTTGGCGAGGCAGTCCCTGCCACCCTTAAGTGAGCATAATTCATTTCAGATTGCCTGCTGGCTTCCCAAAGCATCTCTTGCTCATGTGATTTGTCCACTGGGAAGGAGGACTCCAGACCAGCCCAACAGGTCACATCTCTAGGGAGGCCATGGAATGATGCTCTGAAGGAGGAGGAAAGGACATCTGAAAGGAAAGACCCCACCTCTTGGCTAGGGTGTCTGTTTAATATACTCAACTCACAAACAGCTGCATTCATAAAAGGCAAGCATCCAGAATGAGGGAGGTGAGAGTTACTGAATCACAGAAGAGTAGAATTGGAAGAGACCTCCTTGGCCATCTACCTTAACTGCCGCCTACTGATGATCTCCTAGATGGTACCCAAACAAGTGGACCTCCAGGCTCCGCGTAAAGACCCCCAGGGAGGGGAAATCTACCCCCTCCAGAAGCAGGCCTTCCCACTTTGGGGGAGACTCGTAATTGTTTGGAGAGATGTCTACATTTTGTCAGTTTCTATCTGTTGCCATTGAGGCGAAACACAATAAAGTCAATACATCTCTGTGCCATCTCTTGTCCTATTTAGTTCATCCTTGGCACAGAGGTCCATTTTAGAATGGTTAATCTTTTCTAGAGGAAGAAATCCAAAATAGTGAAAGGGCTGGAGACCATGCTGTACCGGCACTGGTGGGAAAAAAAAAATTGGTGATGTTTATCCTGGAAAAAAACAAATTTAGGTAGGGTGTCTCCAGGTTACTAGGGAGAGGAATGGGTCCCCCTTTGGAAATAATGAACTTCATCCTTACAAGTTGGGGCTGGAGGATCACTTTTTTGAGATCATGTAGAAAAAATTTCTATTCATCATATGTTTTTCTTTTGTTTTTGTGAGACAATTGGGGTTGAGTGACTTGCCCAGGGTCACACAGCTAGTCATTATATAACTTTCATGTACTTGGGGACTTCTTTTATTTTAGATCTGGGGGTTCTTCGAGTTTCTACTTAAGCATTCTCCCAATCAATAACCCATTTGATTTAGGAAGTGCTTTCTGTAGAGGCCGGATCGTGATGGGCTATAACTTGGAGTAGAATGTAAAGTCCTTGAAGAAAATGAATACCTTTTTTTCCCCCCAGTCTTTTTATTCTTACTGCCTAGCCCAGTTCTTGGCCCATAATAGCTTCTTCATAAATGCATGTTGAAATGAATTAGAGTAAACTGGTTTTTTCCAGAGGGAACTAACCTGATGAAAGGGAGGGAATAGAATTGAAGAGTAGGGAAAAAAAAAGTAGAGTTTTCTTGACTAACAAACAGCCAATCATTTCTATATTTATGGAACAGAAATGATAATCCTTTACATCATTTATTTGCTTGTATGTAAAGTCTGCTGTCAAGGCACAGTGCTATTTCTTTGAATCAATGATAAAGATAATAATAGCTCTAATTTGCATAATGCTTCATGAATAGGAATAGAGGCTGAACTGGGATTTCATTGGTATCAGAAACTCAGAGGCTAAGAAAAATCTTGCCTCCAAACAAGGGAGCACCTTCTGTGACTTGTAGACTTAGAGAGAGGGGCTTAGGACACTGAGAGGCTGAGTGATTTGCTCAGCTTTCTCTGGTTTCCAGGCCAGCTCAGGAGCCTCTCTGACATTTACACAAACAACTGACATTTATATTATACTTTAGGGCAGGTAGGTGGTGCAGTGGATAGAGCACAGACCGGGGAATAAGGAGGATCTGAATTCAAATTTAGCCTTAGACACTAGCTCTCTGAGGTCTGGAGCTCTCATTTTTGTATTTTGGTTTCAAGAACAGGGAGTGGGTACTTTTAAATGTTTTTTTTTCATTTGTCCCTTCTTTCAATCATCCTTTCAAAGAAGATTTTTTTTTCTGGTAGAGTTTTTATTTTATTTTATTTTATTTGTTTGTTTGTTTTTTTTTTTTTTTTGCTGAGGCAATTGGGATTAAGTAACTTGCCCAAGGTCACACAGCTAGTAAGTGTAAAGTAGGTTGGTTTGGGGCTATAGTAACTCTTCATATTTATCCTTTTTTATAATCATTATTATATTTAATATTATAATGTATTACATATATAATATAATAATTAATATTAGAATTATATAATTATGTTATTATATACGATATTTCTTCCATCCCTTTTTTCCCTTTTCTTTCCTAGTGTACTTCTCTTTCCCTCTCTTTCCATTATTATTTTAATTTTTCTGCTGAGACAATTGGGGTTAAGTGACTTGCCTAGAGTCTCACAGCTAGGAAATATTAAGTGTTTGAGACCAGATTTGAACTCAGGTCCTCCTAACTTCAGGGCTGGTGCTAGCTGCCCCACCTAGCTGCCTCAAAAGAAGATTTTTTTCAATGAAAAGAGACTTTTCAAAGAGAACTAGGCAGAGACTTAAACCACAGGAATTGGGGAGACAATGTGATGCAGTGGGATTTGGAGCCAGAGTTCTGAGTTCGAATCTTGGCTTGTCCACTTCCTATCTGGACTAGGTGATAGCTAATTTCCCTGCTAGTTTTCACGTCACGATTCTAAGTTCTCAACTGATCACTGGCTTAATTGCAGGCAAGATACTACGCTCTTAGTTTTGCCCTCTGGAAAATGGGAAACATATTCCCCATTCCTTGCTGCTGGCCCGTGGCTTGGCTAGAAGAACATTTTTTAAACCGTTTAAAACAAATTATAGATGTTTTGAACTCCTCCGAGTGACATAAGTGGGAATTCTTATTACTTGGGATTCTCTTGGCTCTGCCTGAGTGGAATGAATGACCCAGCACAGCCCTGCTAGAAGAATGGCTTTGCTCTTAAAATGGGAATAAAAACCAATGAAATAATTTCTTTCTGATGCATACAACACATCTGTGCCATAAAACCTTGAAAGGAACTATGCTTCCTCTGCTTGCCAGTGAGGTAACATCCCTTCTCTATTGGACAAGGAAAGAGAGAACGTGTCAGAGAACATTTCAGGCTTTGTGGGATTGAAATTTCCTCTTGGATTCAATGCCTTCTCAATATGAAGCCTCGGTGAGGGAATGTGGGCTGGGAGCAGCCGGATGTCCCTTGTGGAGCCTGAGCCTGCCTGTGGATGTGGAAGGGTGGGAATCTGGGATTCAGAGGAGAGAGCCTGAGAACAATAACAATCATCATCATTGTCATCCTCAGAACTGATGCTTACATAATGCTTCAAAGTTTGCAAAATGATATACACACACAGAATTGCACCGGAGACTTACAAGACTCCTCGCAGTTTTATTATCCCCATTTTGTGGATGAAGGAACTGAGGTTCAAAAGGTAGAGCTTCCCCCAATTAATAGTACATTAATTTCTCCTCTGCTCTCTGGCTTTTTTCCCTTTGGTACAAGATGTCAGGATTTGGGGCCTGTGGTACCTACAGTCTTGGAGAAAGGTACAGGACAGTGACTAGAAGCAGGTAAAGAAGGAAAAGTGGGGAAACCAGGCTAAGGCCATGGAAGGAAACTTTCAGGCCCCAAGAGAAATAAGAAATATATGACTTTTGGGGGGAAATGTTGTTTATCTTTTTACAGCACAATTCATTTGCTTATAAAAATACATTTTTAAATTAAAAAAAATTCACTGCTCTCTGAGGTGTTTCTCATGGAAGCCAAAAATTCAATCCGGGATTGTTTGGAGTTTTACAAACTCACCAAAAGCCCCAAGGAGGGTTGTGGGTGTAATGGACAACTGGTGGTTTTTCCCACTGAGCCAAAAAGGCCCAGGACAAGGAGTCAGATGATCTGGGTCCCAGTTCTGTTTCTCCTTCTGTATGTTGTGACCAGTGATGGGTCAGCTCACCTTTTGGAAACTCAGCTCTTTCTGGTCTATGAAAGAGAATGACTGAGCTTCAAACCCCTAAATCCTGCCTTTGATGCCTTAGCTCAGGACCCTGAATGGATTATCTCGACCCTCCTCGAAAAATAGAAATAATATTTGTGCAGTTTATTTCTTTGGGGAGTTAGGAAAAAGTCCAGGGGGACTGGAAAGTCCCATAGAAATAGGGAGGTGAGGGGTGGTGAGGTATAATAGAAGGCACAAGGATTTAAATCAAGAAGCCAAAGATTGTTTCCAGCCTCCAGAACCTCCTTGCTTATACTTGTGACCCTGAACATGCTACCTCATATTTCTGTGCCTCAGTGTTATGATCTGTAAAGTGGAGATAATAATGCTGACACTTCCTACCTGTTTGTATTGTAGGGGCGAAAGTATTGTAAACCTTAAAGAAACAGAAATTATTAATTATACTATTTATTGTGTTTATTAGATATTATTTATATGATGATTACATTAATTGTTACTTAATAGCTAGCATTTATAAAGTACATTAAGGTTTGCTACGTGTTTGGTAACTCATTGATCTTCACCGTAACTCTGAGATGTCAGTGCTCCTGTGATTCCTGTGCTACAGATGAGGCAACTGAGGCTGTTAGAGGTTAAATGGCTTCGCCAGGATCACACAGCTAGATGAGATTTGAACTCAGATCTTCCTGATTCTAAACCCAGCAGGATCTGTTTCCTCCAAAAGCAAGAAATCTGGACTAGGTGATGGCCAATTTCCCTGTTGGCTTTCAGTTCATGATTCTAAGTCTCAACTGATCACTGGTTTAACTGTAGACAAAAAACTAAGCTCTCAGTTTTGCCCTCTGAAAAATGGGAAGTATATTACTGGCCTGAGGTTTGGCTAGATGAATATTTTTAATCAGTTTAAAACAAATTGTGGGAGTTTTGAAGGCCGCTATGATGCCATTTAGGAAAAAGAAGCATCCTTATTTTCCTTGGCTTCATATAAAATACCTGATTTGGAGGGGTTCTTTACACGGGGGGCACTTCCCTCGACAAACATTTCAATTCAAATTTAGTTCCTAGCAAGTTTCCAGGACCTGAGCTGGGTGCTGGGGATGCCATAGACCAAACCAAGCACTTTTCATCCTCAAGGAACATACTGTCCTTTGCGGGGGGGAGGGGAACCAATATGTACAGAGATATATCCCAGGATGCCATGTTCTGTCAAGGTGGATTTTCCTTCCACTGATGCTTTGCTCACGTCCATGCCTTTTTCCATGTCCAACTGGGATCCACCCATCGCTTTGGGGCCTTTCTCAATTCTTCTTGATGTTATGACGTATAATTTATAAAGTTAAAAGTAAAGTCCTGATAGTTTTGGAGAAGAGGAGGAGCCCGTAAGTGGAAAGAATAAAGAAAGACCCTTTGTAGAAGTGGCCCTTGAGCTAAGCTGGATATACTATATATATACACAAACACACACATATATACATACACACATACAGTATATATAGTATACTATATCAGGGTTGCCAAATAGTGCAGTGGATAGAGCACTGGGTCTGGTAGGAGAGTTCAAATCTAGCCTCCGACACTTAGTAGCCATGTAATCTGATCCAAGTCATTTCACCCTGTTTACCTCAGTTTCCTCATATATAAAATGAGCTGGAGCAGGAAATGGCAAAGCCATTTCAAGATCTTTGCCAAGAAAACCCCATCTAGGGTCACGTAGAATTGGACCAATTGAAATGAAAGAAATATATAATATATACGTCTACTATTTTTAGTAAATTTTGTATTGGATTGGGAATTGTGGGAATACTCTTCAGCACTGCTCATTGCATAATGGCAAATATCCTAGGTGGAGGGTGCTAGGAAACCAGTCACAAACCCTGAACATGTGATACAATTCTGAGACGTGTTTTCTGGGTAGAAGCTTGAGAGCTCTGAGGGCTCTTGCAAAGACATCTTCCTTATCTATTGCCTTTCTCCCTTAAGCCCATTCTCATTTGTAAATGCTGTCCCCTACTCTCTCTCTGAATATTCTCTCTCCTTCCCTCTCTCCCTGCCATTTTCCTTCCTTCCCTGTCTCTCTGTCTCTGTCTCTGTCTCTCTCTTTTCCATTCTCTGTCTCTCTCTGAATATTCTCTCTCCTTCCCTCTCTCCCTGCCTTTTTCCTTCCTTCCCTCTGTCTCTCTCTTTCTATCTCTGTCTCTCTCTCTGTCTCTCTCTTTCTCTGTCTCTCTCTCTGTCTCTCTTTTCCATTCTCTGTCTCTCTCTCCCTTTTCTCTTTCTCCTCTCCTTTTTTTATCTGTTTCTCTCTCCCCCTGCCCCTCTCTCTCTTCCCCTGCACACACATACAACTCACCACCCACATACATGCAACACATGTACACAAACACAACACACATGTATGCACACAATGAAGTATATACACATATCCACATGCATGTGCATGTATGTATATGCACACAACACCTATGTGTATGTAAGCACATATCTACAAATGCATTTGCATATACACATCAATAGATACACATATATGTACACACATGTGTCAGTATGCCATAGTAGCTAAAGCCTGTGAGTTGTGTGCACCCCAGAGTGAAGTGGAAAAGCTAGAAGGGGGTCCCAGATGGAGAGGCAGTGATGACAGTAGAACAGTCCTTCTAGAGAAAGTGGGAGCCAAGATAGTGTCAGAGCACCTGGGCGCTATCCCAGGCAGCCATGGGTTCCACTCTGTTCACACATTGGCTTTGCCAAACTGGACAAATCACCTTAATTTCTCTGTGTTCTAGACTACTCCAAGTGGCAAAGGAGTTGTTGACCCGCATTAATGGAGAGAGTTTGTTCATCCGGGAGTTCTCTAAACCAGGATTTCTTAAACTTTTCCCATTTGTGAGCCCTTTTTGCCTGAGAATTTTTACACGACCTTGGGTATATAGGTATATAAAATAGGAACACAAATCAAACATTTGCTGATAATAAATCATAATTTTGTGACCCCGCCTTCAATTATGTGACTCCATATGGGGGTCACAGTTTAAGAAATTTTGCTCTAGAGCAATAAAATCACAGGTTTGGAGTGATAAAAATAAAAGCAAGATTTTTTATTTTAGGGTTCAGCTGCACTCTAATCAATATTAAAGTCCGAATGAATGCAATATGAGCAGAGACACCAGTGAATAAACGCTGTGTATATACAATGCTTTTAAGAGAGAGAGCACATATACCTAGGGGAAGGGGTTCAGGAAAATCCTCATGTAGGAGGTGACAGACAGTCTGGCTCTTTCCCCAAAGCCTGGACTGGTCAGGCCTCCAAAGACTTGGTCCCATTGCCTTTTCTCCTAAGCTAAGACTGAAAATGGCAATATAATTAGAGTAAACAGCGATTTCTGCCTCCCCCTTCTCTTCCCCTCACTTTATTTTCTTTTCTTCTTTTTTTTCTGCACAAAAAAAGAAAAGAGGCTACTTCAGATTCTACAGAAGGAATAACAAAAGTGGACCTAATGGGTCACCATATGTGGAGAGGGGCTCTCTTGGGCCTTAGGATACACACTCCAAGAGGGAAACAAAGAAAAGGGGAAGGCAGTCACATTGGCAACTGTTGTTAGGTAGTATAAACAAGGGCCAGCCACTGGCGTGGAGCGGAGGCTCGGATTCCAATAGCACTCAATGGGGAGCCTTCCTTAAAAAATTAGAAGAAGCTGGGCTGGAGCTGGTCCATGCTGCGAACGGCAGAAGAAGCAAAAACAAGACTAAATGAATGGAAATTAAGCAGCAGGAAATAGGGATTTGGCACAAAGTTGGAATCTGAAACTGCCGAGAGGTGTCAGTGATAAGGTTGGATCGAGTTTCGGGCCAAGGAGAGAAAGAGAGAGAGAGAGAGAGAGAGAGAGAGAGAGAAATAAAGAATGCAGATGTGTTCATTGAATAAAGCACAGATGTAGAGAAAGGGGGCAGGGGAAGGCAATGGAAGAGGGAATCGTAATGAGTGGAAGCGCGTTTCTGTTTCGTGTTCGTTCAAAATTATTCTCCCCGCGTGTCTGGATGAAATTACAGGTCGGGCCTGGTTCAGATTGTTTCAATCTACCAGAGAGATTAAGGCAAAGTTTATTTATTTTTTACCTTTTCCTGCTCTGGATAGATGGGGCCGTTTCTGCTTGGGGCATTTGGAGGCGTTAGGTTGAGTGGAAGTCAGGTATGTGATAGGCGGTCGGGGACGTGGCTCGTAGTTGTGTGGAGCGTTTTTGCCACCATTAGGGAGAGGCAGTAACATCCCTGGAGACAGAGACATTGTGCAGGATAGTTAGATGGCGGGCGGATGAGGAAAAAGGGATTCTAGTGGCCTAGGTCTCAGAGGGTCCGCCATCTTTCTCTCGCTTTCAAGCCTGGGA
>JAJPUD010006943.1:94336-107378 GCA_023553655.1 Myrmecobius fasciatus
TCTCTCTCATCCTCTGGCCTTCCCTTCCTCTCTGTCTCTGTTTCTCTTTCTCCTCCTCTGGCCTTCCCTTCCTCTTTGTCTCTGTCTTTTTGTTTCTCTGCCTGATTCTCTCTGCTCTTCTTTTCTCCCTCCCTTCTTCCCTGTCTCTCTGTGTCCGTCTGTCTCTTTCTTTCCCCGAACATACTCTTCTGTTTTCATTCTTTATTTGATGATGATTTATTGTTGTTGTTCAATGTTGTTTCAGCCATAACTGACTCTTTGTGACTCATTTGGGGTTTTCTTGACAAAGATTCTAGAGTATTGGCCATTTCTTTCTCCAGCTCATTTTACAGATGAGGATACTGAGGCAAATGCAGTAAGTGACTTGCCCAGGGTCACACAGCTAGTGTCAAAAGCTAGATTTGAATATGAGTCTCCCTGACTCCAGACTCAGTGCTTTGTGCACCAACAGCACCCCCTAGCTTTATAAGAATACATAATGATAATGAACAGTGGTTTTGGAGTTAAAGGACTTAAGTTCAAATTTTACCCCTCCTACTCCTTAGAATAATGTAACTTCTTTGTGCCTTAGTTTCCTCAACTGTAATATGAAAGGGTAAGATGAGATGATTTCTATGTCCCACCATAGCTCTGAATCCATTGTCTTATAATCCACCCTTTAAACACATTCTCACTGTAACTGCCGATTCTTTGCCGGGCTTCTCCCACAGGTGTCTCAGAATACTCCCAGAATCCCTGGATGTCCCCACAGAGTTGCTCCTACCTTCTTCCTCACAGTTGTGCCTTCCTTATTTCCCATCAGTCCCACAGCATCCTAAGTGTCCAACAAACCTCATCTTCTACCGCCTGGTGTGTGAGGAGGTTTTGACTCTTTTTTTCTTACCATCACAAGCTAACTCGTTGGTGTAGTGAGGTAGTGAGAACTCTTCCGGGAGTCTGGGGACCTGAGTTCATGTTCTCCCTGCTAGCCCTGTGGCTTCCCCCCCCACACACTTCTCTATGCCTTGGTTTGCTCTTTTATAAAATGAGGCAGGACAGGGACTTGTGTGAATATCAAATGAACTATTGCATATGAAAACTCATGTGAATGGGAGGAACCATCACTAATGATGTCTGCGAGACCTACCTCTGAAGTGCAAGCAGTGGCTTCTTTAGCTTAATCAGACAGAGGATTGAACCCTGGTCACTTTCCTCCCAACAATCTTGTAACGTCCAAAAATAAGTGTTCACTTGGACCTGGATTTTCCCCCACAGGTTCTCTCACTATTTGGAGCATAGACAGAATCCTCTGAATTTGTTTTTGTAGATTTCTTAAAAGGGGTAGTGACTGGGCTTGTGAAGGGTCTGGGATATTTAATCTGGCCAAGAGAAGACTTAAAGATGGAGACCTGAGAGACTTCTGAAGAATAGAGAGGCAGGTTTAGAGGGTCCTAGAGAGAACAAGAAGCCCATGTAGAAATAGGTGGGCCTTCCTTATTCCCCTTCTCCCAAGAAAAACATAAGCTCATAGAGGGCAAAGACTGCTGCTTTGTTGCTTCAGCATTCCCAATGCTTGACTCATGGTTGCATCTTGATAAATGACTCATTATACTGAAGATGGAGCAAAGGAGGGGTTTGTTCCTTCTGGAAAGGAAATAAAGCTCTTTTTTCCTTTGGTACTCCAAAGGGCTGGGATTTCTTTGGTTTGTGAAGTCCCTTCACTAGTGCTGATTGCTGTTCCTTCAAGATTTAGTCCGTGGTTTTGGAGAATTGCCACCTATGGCTGAAAGTTCAATATGGTAAACATTTATTAAGCACCCACCATACCAGGCTATAGGGATCCAAGATCATACCTGCCCCAAAGCAACTTATATTCTGTTCCCAAATTAATTGTCATGTATCTAAACAAGTGATGAGCCTGTCTGAACTAAGCTAGTGGTATCCTCAGAACAAGAGAAGTCTAGCTCCTCCTCAGATCCATACTGGAAGCCCGGCCATCAAGTTGAATAAGATGCTCCCTTCCGCCTCTGAGGTTCTCTGAAATTGTTCCCACTCAGGGGGGTGCCAGCCCTTAGACTCTGCTGGCAACACCCATAAGACCCTCAGAGTCACTTCAATGTCACAGACAGGTACCAGAGGACAACTTCAGGAGGGCTGGAAATAAAGCAACATTTAGAATTCTCTAGCTCATCTTTCTTTGGAAAAATTTCAGCATTTTAAGACTCCATGTGATCTGCCAACCTTTCAGTGAAGGACGTGCCTTTGTGACTGCCCTGGACTGGCTTTCTCTTTTGGGTGGGGCACAAAAAATAACACTAAACATGGCTGAGGTCACTAGGTAGTTACATGGTGGGATTCAGTGCTAGTGGGTATTTCAACCATGTGAACATCCATCTCTCAACTTCTGTGTAATCTCAAAATGAACATGGAGTCTCTCCTTTGGGATACACCTTAAATGTCATGTTTTCTGTATCAATCCATCTGACATAATAGCCTGGACTAGATTCAACCTTGGTTGTGTGCCATCAGAGGAAAGAATACTGTTCAAATATTAGCTATTAAAAATAAAAATGAGGTGAGAAATGATGGGAAAGAGAATATCAGAATTCTCTCCCTCCTCTCTCCTTCCCCTTCTCAGCCATTAACATCTCTCCACCTGTTCCCTTCCAGGGTTTCTTCCTTGTTATTTAGTTTCTACCTCTCCCCTTTTCCTGGTTTTCTAGGAATAAAAAATAGGTGCCGGCCCCCTTCCTTAACATCTGTAGAACTGCTTGGACCCAAATGCTCCAAATTTGTAATGGAAACCACAGACTTCAGTGCACATCAGGGGAGAAAAATGTGCATTTTACAACTTGAATCTATCTGTGTTAACCAAATACAGGCAGGAACAGTAAAAAGAAAGGAGCATGAGTGGGAGCAACTGAAGCCGGGCCAGCGTGGTTAGAGGCTAGCAGTGAACATGGGAGTGCCTCTTGGGAGGAATCTGATTTAACCAGGGTTTACTGACGGTCTGTCCTGGTCAAGGAACTGGGCTGGGTGCAGAAAGAGATGGGAAGAAGGATCAAATAGGGTGGCTGCCCTCAAGGAGCTTATAGTAATCACAAATGGAGGTGAAAAGTCTTGGGGTGTATGGAGAGATGGGTGGATAACTTCCAGGAACAGTTTAGAGGTTAGAGTTCCACTGTAAGCCCCCTTAGTCAGATTTCATTTGGGACAGCTGGACAACACAGTAGATAATAGATCATGAAGATCTGTGCTATTTGTCTAAGGTACTTTCCTAAAGAACTCACTTAACCACTTTCAGCCTCAGTTTCCTCATCTATAAATGGGGATAAGAACACCCCCCTCTCAGGATTGTTGTAAGGATCAAATAAGATAATAAACGTAAAGTATTTTGCAGACCACGAATTACTATATCAATACCTTGTATAATATAGAATTATATATAATATCTTACTATTATATGTACTTTTTGGTAGAATGTAAGCTCCTCGAGGGCAGGAACTATCTCAGTTTTTTTTTCTCTAGTGTCTAGCACTGTGCCCTGTACACAGTACGGACCTAATGAATGTTTGCTGAATTGATTTGAATTCTATGGAAACCATTGGTGATTCAGCCAGCCCAGCACCTGTCTACAATCATAAGAGATGGGTCCCAAAGCAAACATGGCCCTCACCTTCCCTTCCCTGGTTGTGGGGCTTGGAGTCAAGAAGACCTCCATTCCAATTCTGTCTCACATGTTGATTTGATGTGTGATTTTGGACCGATAGCTTAACCTTTCTAGGTCTCTGTTTCTTTTCTTTTCTTCTTCTTTTTTTTTCCTGAGGCAATTGAGGTTAAGTGACTTGCCCAGGGTCACACAGCTAGGACATGTTAAGTGTCTGAGATCACATTTGAACTCAGGTCCTCCTGACTTCAGGGCTGGTGCTCTATCCACTGTGCCACCTACCTGCCCTCTCGGTTTGTTTCTATAGAAAAAGAAGGGAATGGATTTGATAGCCTCTTAACTCTATGATAATAAGGCTTTGGCCCTTCATGACCTTCTGGTGCCCAAAGAGACAGGTTTGAGCAAAACCTTCCAGGTTCAGCGTAGCCTTACAATGCTCTTCCTCCGCGTAAACTATTTTGAGATGGTCTTACCATCTTTTCTCTCTCCCACACATCTCCTTAATGTGACTCGAATCTAGCTAGTTTGAGCTAACATATGTTCTTAGCATTATGTCACTAGAGTGATAGATTATTTCATCTATCGGGTTTTTTCCCCCTCTGCGTCCCCACTTGAAGCACCGAGGCTAAGGAGCTTGTTTAAATAAAGAGATGCTAACATACCTTGACAGCAACCTATTAAAAACAGGGGGGAAACCCCACCCCCCCAACCTTTAAGAGGTCTCAAATCTGCATCCCATCTGTTTAATATGCAACCTGATGTGTTACTACTGAGGATTGTTTCCTCGAACAGGAGAAATGGGACCACTGGGAAGCTGTTCAATGTAGCCATAGATGCTCTCAGCATAGAGCTGTCAAAGCTGGCTTGGGGGGAGCAAGGGCAAGAGCCCTTGGAGATCCAGGACTACATCAGAGGTCCAAGGATCATCCCCAGGATGCATAGAACATGATGCATGTGCTCAGGGTGATTTATAATTTACAATATACTCACCCGTTGAGTGAGATCAGTGCTATGGGTATTAATGCCTCCTTTTTACAGATGAAGAAACTGAGGCTCAGAGAGATGGATTTAAACAATCAATAATGTGTTTATTAAACATTTAGTGCACACCAAGCATTGGGGATAAAAAGACAGACAGTTCTTACTTTCAAAGAGATAATATGCACAAAAACACAGATATGTGAAATATATGCAAAATAAATAGGAGGTAATTTTGGGAGGGAGTCCTCTATCTGCTGAGGGGGCAGTTAAGGTAAACCAGAAAAGACTTCATGTAGGAAGTGGGACCTCAACAGAATTCTGAAAGAAAGTAGGGATTCCAGGAGGCAGAAGTGAGGCTGGAGTGCATCCTAGGGATGGGGAACAGTCAGTGCAAAGGCATAGGGATTTGGGTTGTGTGTTACAGAGGTCGCAAATCACTGAGTTGGGATTGGATTCTAGGTCCTTGGAAGTCAAAAGCAATGGATTTCCTCCCCTAGTATATGCTTCTGCTTCCCAGCCTTAGGTAGTCCTATCCTATCCTAATGGAGATCCTGAGAGACTAAGACACTGGGAAGATGTCTTCACTAGAACTCCCTATGACCACAACAATCAAACTGAGTTGAATGAGATTTGCTTCTTAGATGGTGGAGTTTCTCACACTGGAAGCTTTGTCTGGGCAGGAATAATCCCAATGACAGCATCTCACAGTCTGCAATAGTTGGGTGATATTCTTACATAATCTTAAGACACCATGAACCTGTGATTCTATCAGATGCAGGAACTTCCTTTCCCAATGTGGGTTCCAACCCACTTCTAACTTAGAGGATACTACCTAGAGCTTAGCTCCCATTGCCGCACAGGCAGTGAGTGTGAGAGGGGCTCTGAAACCAAATCTCAAGTCTTCTATTATTGCAACAGTGACAATGTGGTATTGTGGGTAGAGACCTGGCCTCTGAGCAAAACCATCTTTTGTCCTTATACATTATGTGACCCTGGACCTTGGACAAGGTATTTAACACCCCCCCCCAGTTCTCTAGGTAGACCCAGGTAATTGCCAAAGATTGCTGCCATGCATTGATAAAGTTTCCTTACCTGGGCGATCCCAGGTGTACTATTGGAGATCCATTGGTATATCGGAGAAATTACACGTCCAGCCTGTCTGCTCTATTTCAAGAGAGGGGTACTTCTCTTGGGAGAAGCTGACCTGGCTTGGTAGACTCTTAGATTCTGGGTTTGTCTTTTCCTTTTTGTACGGCGAGTTGTTTTGACTCACTGGCTCATCCTTGATTCTTTGCCTCTGGTCTTGCCCCGCTCCTTTTTTTAAACAGGAACCAAATGAAATCTTTCTCCTCATCCTCCCTTCCTAGCTCTGTGGGGCAGAAGAATGGATCTCTGTGTGGGGATGTGGTGTAGATGTGAGTGTGCTCAAAGACACAACAAGCAAAGTGCTCCCTCCCTCTCTTACAATGGGAACTGTGGAACACGTTCTTCCCATTGCCAAACTGAAATCTTTCTTTGGATTCTGACCAATCCTTCTTTTTATTTTTGTTTCTGACTTAGAGAATTGAGCTGAGTGGCTTGGAGAATATTTGGGGTTCTTTTTAGAGAGGGGCACCCCAGAAATGTCGTGACCCTTAGGAAGTTGGTGGCTTAGGTCTGGTAAGTCATCTGGGATTCGCTGACATTGCACAACCAGGACCAGAGAAGAGTGGATTGAAAAGTGCTAGATTTAGGGTTAGAAGACCTGAATTTAAATCCAGACTATTATTTACTAGAAATTTGAGCTTGGGCAAGCCACTTACCTTGGCTGAGGCTCAGTTTCCTTTTTTGGTAAAATGAAAGGATTTGACCAGAAAATCTCTCAGCTCCCTCATTCATTCATTCATCAAGATCTAAGTCCTATCCTTTTCCATTCTTCTTTCCTGAGGGAAGAGGGGAGAAGGTGGAGTCTCCTCTGTGATCTCCACATACGGTGGATAGTCTCCACTTGGATGAGATAATAAATAGGGCACATTTTAATCGTACTTTAAGGATTGCAAGAAATGAGCTTCCCAATCACCATGTGGAATTAATAATGTCAAGGTCATAACTGGGCCTAGTTGTTTTAGAGTATATGGTGCTATCAGCACAATAATGGGATATTTATCTGGAGGACACCCTGCCCTGTGCCTTCTATATAGTATCAAGTCCTTCAGCAACATGGAAACCCTATAATGTCCTAGGATTCACTTCTTCTCCCCTTGGGCCCTGTCCATCTGCCTACCTTAGCCTTTGAAGTCCCAGAAGTTAGTGCTATAGTAGCATAAAACCTCCCAGAGTCTTGGGTTAAACTGCCTAACTTCTCTCCCCGCCCCCTTCTCCAGCCCCCAAAAGCCAAACACTAGATAGATGAAGCCTATGAGCTCCCCTACCCTATCTGTCCCCACTGCCCCAGGTATAAAACTTCCTAATTATAACTTTGGGTAGTGTAATCATTATTATTCCCATTTCACAGATGAGGAAACCGATTCAGGGAGTTTGTAAGGGATGAGCTCATTTATAGCTAGTAAGTATCAGAGATAGGTCTCAAATTTAGGCTTCCTGCATATGTCAAAAACTATCACCTTTCCCGTTCCACCATGTTGATGGTCCTAGGAGCTCCCTGAAGCTCTCCCTGGATTGATCTGAGTGGGAAGAATTCTGATCTTGGGCACAGTCAATCTAGTTGATTTCCAGGAGAATGAAATTTGCTAAAATAATAAATTAAAATGTGACTGTTTATGTCACCCAGGCATGTGTTCTATGTAATGAAATACGAGGATAATATTAAATTACCAGCTAATTTAATTGCCTGGAAAAATTAATTTATAAAAATGCCAAATCACTCCAAATCAGATGGGTAAGGGAAGCAGCTTCATTTTATTTTTATTTTTATATGGGGAGAACTCCATCCAATATGTTCAAACAGATTTTTTTTTCCTTTGGAGAACCATAAGACTTTGTGTTGGGCTGAGGACATCAGTTCTGAGAAAGCACTTAATTTCTAATTCGTTTGGGGCTGGGAAGGAGAAGGTGTTTCTGATTGAAATCCCGTTCTCTCTTTCAAATGGAATTCTGACCAATTGGCTTGACTGACTCAGAGAGCTTCAGCCATTACTGCCCAGAAATTATTCACTGTCTCAATTTATAACGTTTTTTTTTTTTTTTGTGGGGGGGGAGGTATTGTAGGGACTAGCAAAGGCATTAAAGCATTTTCTAAAAATTAAAAAAAAGTCTTAAGCTAACTTTAGCAGAGCAGGACAATCTCATGGCCTTGGAAGATTTAGTGACGATGACCTCAAAAGTCATTTTGTTCAAGCACCTTATTTTCTAGAGGAGTCAAATGATGAGCACTAATACCCTCATTGGCCACAGAGGCAGCAGAACCAGATTTAAATTTAGGACTTCTAATTTCAGACTGAGTGTTCTTTTCACTGTACCACTATGGGTGACATTTGTGATCTTAGAACAATGATTTTGTCCTGTTGTCCTTCAGGGAATTCAGTAGAAGGAACTCCTGGAGAATAGAGATTATTTCAGTTTGAGTTTGTAACCCCTTCACTGGGCATAAGGTCTGGAATATAGTAAGTGCTTAATAAATCAAGGGCAGCTAGGTGGCGCAGTGGATAGAGCACCAGCCCTGAAGTCAGGAGGACCTGAGTTCAAATTTGGTCTCAGACACTTAACACTTTCTAGCTGTGTGACCCTGGGCAAGTCACTTAACCCCAATTGCCTCAGCAAAAAAAAATAAAAAATAAAATAAATGCTTATCAAATGGAATGGAGTCAAATCAGATTTTCTAGTTCTTATACTGTATTCAAGTTCTCCCCTGTGCTGAACTGGGTCTTTCCATCTACTTCTGCAGCAGATATACAGAAAGGGTGAGAGTTCCACTGCCAAGAGGAAAATGGAAGAAATTGGGGAGATAGTGTGAAAGTTCAGGAAGGGATGAGTGGGCAAGGAGGTAAGAGGGAAAATGGAGTTTATCCAGCTGAAAAAGGTTATTATCAATTGTGTCAAACTTAAAAAGATAAATGGTGGATACAGTTGCTGGTGAGCTGACCTGGCTGCTTGCCTCCATTTATCACTGAGAAACATTGTTGACCTCCTTGATGGGAAGGCTTGTAGGACCACAACACTTGCCAAGGGGTTTGGATCCTCTTGTTCACTGACTGGAATCAGTCTGACTTCCTTGGCTGTTTGGGTCCCACCTGGGGGACTAACATCTTCATGTTTCCTCCCAGAGCGAGAATCCCTGATGGGGAAACTGCTAGTCTATGGCTTTTTATGAACAGCCAGAAGGTGCTGGGGAACTGGTCTCAGTCAGTCAGATTAGGAGAAGTCCTTGCCCCTGGTGAGAATTGGATCCAGATTAGACTAATTTGACTTTTGTCTGTGAGTGAGACAACCACGTGATATAAATCCTGGCCTTAGAGGACTTGATTTTGAGTCTTGCTATCAGATTATATAATCTCTTTAAAGAGATTACCTCAGTCTTCCTCTCTGTCAAATGGAACAGATAATTCCAGGCCGATCTACTCTACAGGATTGAAGGAAATTTCTAAAGTTACTTTGAAGCTCTAAAGTTATGAAATTATGTTCAATCCAACAAACACTTCCCTGAGAAGTTCACTGGGGAGAGAAAGACAAGAAGAAAGCCATCTTTACCCTCAAGAAAATTAGATTTTAGTAGACATACGAGCATATACAATATATGAAAACAAAAATGACATATATATATATTATATATACAAGTATAGGTAGGGATATCAGACAGTAGACATACACACGTGTGTGTACCATTTATTGTTATTCCATTAAACTAGGAGAAGAAGGAAGCTCTCTCTTGCCCAGATGTGGGTTCAAGGCTCCTGCTTTTGACAGCCTACATCATTTAGGGACAGCTGTCCATGCACTGGCTTCCCAGCACATCAGCTTGAGAGCTGGGGTTGTAAAAATCCAACCCAAGGGGTTGGAAGGTGACTGAGAGATTGAGAAAAAAGCCTGGAGCTAAGGGCCCTAGTACTTCACTTGCCAATCCACACACCTTCTTGTTCCCCTGGGCCAAGCTGCAGTTATTGCTGAAGAAACTGGACTGAGGTTTAGAGTTCATTTCTCTTTTTCTTTTTGATAAAAACATGTATATCCGACATGGGGGTGGGCGTAGGTTAATCCTAACTGTCCTTCACTGACCATAATCGGTCATGGAAGGAGAGGCCCTGGTATTATTATTCTGGGAAAAATAGAAGTAAATTTTTTTTTGGGGGGGGAGAAGTCTTGAAAGAAGGAGGCAAAGCTGACCACCTTCATGCCAGGTGGCGTCTTTCAATGGCTCCAGTTTAAGTACTTCCTGGAGACAGGGATAATGGAGCTGGATTTGTGAAAGTATTGAGTAGTATTATTACTACCATTTGATCAAAGTTCAGTGCCCTTTGTCCTGTGTGAAATATGTCCAGGTCCTTGAGCTAGAAAACTTGGGTCTCAGTCTAACCCAGCACTTACCACAGTGCCCGGCACTTAGTAGGGGCTTAATAAACATCTGGTGACATGAACGCCAGCTTTGCCAATCAATAAATCAATAAGCATTCATTGAACCTTTCCTATGTACCAAACGCTGTGCATCTCTGTAGTTGAATGACTCTGGACAAGGACTTTAACCTCTCTGAGCATCATCTCCCCAACTGTTAAACAGATAATTGTTTGGAGTGGGCCTGGAGTTAAGAGCCTTGGGTTTGAGGCCCTTCTCCCTGGATGATCAATCAGTCAATCAATAAATAGTTATTAAAGTACTTCTTCCTCCTCCCAGTTTTCTCTTCTTCAGGCTGCACATCCCCAATGTTTTTACCTAATTATATCCACGTTTCCATTCCCAGTGCTGGGTTTGTTGCCCCTGCACATAGTAGGCCCTTTGCCAATGTCACTTTTGCACTGAATTGAGTCACTTCATGTGCTTAATACAAAGGAGAGAGTTCTCAGTGGGGCAATAACGACCATTTCGGCCAGATATCTTTGGAGGAGGCCCAGGGCAAGGCTTCCAGTGATCCTTCACGTTTGACCATGGAGGACTGACTCCATTTTCTGGATAGAAGAACAGGTTTCCCCCACTTGTTCCTGCCCAGCCAGCCATGGAGATGGGCTTGGAGGCTCGGCAATCCCTGCTCCCAGACCTGTGAGTTCTACGGGGCTTCACGTTATGAGGTCAAGTATCTATCTCTGTTGCTTTGGGGACTTAAGGAGGCACCCAAGAGGTACAGCTTCATCCTGTCTTCCCAGGAAGGGCCCCAGGGTAGGCAACAGGTGATGTAATCAGCAGTTAAAGGAAGCAGCAAAAGGGGATTTTCTTCTTTAATGTAGTTATAAATGTCGAACTGGCTTGACATGGAGGAATGGGAGCAGGAATTCCATTTCCGAGTCAATGGGGCATAATTACAACGGGGCTCTGAGCCTTTCTCTCGCTAGACAGCCTAGAACTAGGGCATGGGCAGAGAATCCCAGTCTTCTGGGTCAGGGACCTGCACTTGGGGGAAAAGGGCTTTCCGGGCTGTCACCAGCTAAGAGGACCTGAGCCCTGCACTGGCCAAGGGGAGTTGTCAGTGAGACCCCGGGGACACGATGGGTGGGTGCCTTCCAGTGGCCTGAGACTATAGGATCATAGGCTTCTTCTAATCTGATTGTTCTCTTGAGAGGAGGGAACTGAAGCCCACAGAGGTGGTATGACATCCCAGAATGGTAGGATCACGGATGTCCAGCCAGAAAGGAATTCTGGTCCATGTCCCTTATTTCCCAGGTGGGAATTTGAAACCTGGGGGGATAAAGTGCCCTCCAGATTTTACTTTATATTTTATAGACAAATGGGGCAGCTAAGTGATCTTGTTCAAGGAACACAAAGGAGTTCAAAGTCATGGTATCATAGAGTAGGTAGAGAAGAATAAGGTGGAAACGATTGGGAAGGTGAGAGGGGCTCAGGTATCAAGGGTTTTAAAATATATGATTTAACAGTTGAGTCCTTAGATCAACTCTGGAGGTTCTAACCTTATGGTGAGTCAGCCTGGGGACTTAGATATACCTACCAGCTTGACACACTGACAGTGGCCCAGGTTAGGGGATCCTTCCATAACTTTCATCACCTAAAGGGTAAAATCTTCTGGGGAAGAAGGAGCCTCTATCCTGCAGGTTGGAGTTGAGACCCTAAAGCACACTCAAGAGAGTCATGTTTGAAGAGTCACAGAATTTGGGATTGAATGTTGACTCTGGTAGCTATGTGCCATTGAACAAGAAACACAACTATTCTGGGCCTCAATTTCCCCCTTTTTAAAGAGAGAGGGCTGTACTAAATGACCCCCGTGGTCCTATGATCTCAAGCCACTGTACCTCAAGCGCCTCCTCTGTAAAATGAGAGGTTTGGTTTTGATGGCCTCCAAGGCCCCATCCAACTGCAAATATGGCGTCCAATCCCTCCTTTGCTCTGAATATCACTCTCAGCCATCTCTTTTCAATAGCAAAAAATCTCTTCTGTCCCTGGAATGAAAGAAAAGTGATTTGAGCAGGCCTGGGAGCCCTGAACCTGATGGAGCTGACATGAATATAAATTTCCTTTTCCCCAACCAGCCAGGCCGGCTCTTCTCCAACAGCATAAAAAATTAACAGAGCTAGAAACAGAATTCCATTCTCTCCCTCTCTCCCCAAATCACCCTCCCTCCTGCTATTTTTTTTTTCATGATCTCTGTTACAGCCCCATTATTCAGGGGCCCTGGGAGCTCGGCATTATCAGAAACACACTTGTTGGCTGGTGACGTGCCATGAGCTCGCCGTGTTTCATGGAAACCAAACAGAGCTGACAGAGGAAGAAGGAGGGGGAGAAGAGAATTCATTCTAAGCAAAGACTCATTTCTCTCCAGCCCCATCTCTTGATATTTGGGGTGAGACCTCTGCTACCATAGCCCTGGACAGATCCTTTTCACCTTGGGGTGCATTCAGGGCATGTTGGCCAACTTTGAGCTTCAAATCAGAGAATTAAAAAACAAACCAAAGCAAAACAAGATGAAGGAAGCATCCTTCGGTCAATCAACAAGCATTTGTTAATTAGCTACTACGTCACAGGCTCTGCTGAGAGCAAGAGACTCTCTGCCTGCCTTCAAGGAACTTACTTATTAAGGGAGGCAACATGTACACAAACATGTGGATTCAAAATATACCCCAAATATATAGAAGGTACTATGGAGAGGGAAGAAATCTGAAGTTGAGGGAATAATAATTAGTGCTTTAAAGTTAATAAAGCACTATATCTATACACATATATGTGTATATATATGTATATGTGTGTATATATATATACATATATATGTGTATAGATATAGTGCTTTATTAACTTTAATAACTTTATATGTGTGTATATAT
>JAJPUD010006943.1:107388-118177 GCA_023553655.1 Myrmecobius fasciatus
GATATAGTGCTTTATTAACTTTAATAACTTTATATGTGTGTATATATGTATTAATGAATACAATGAATATTAATGAAATAATACAATGTCTTTGGATAGCATATATCCAAATATATAGATAGATAGTATATATGCTAATATATATATATATGTGTATATATATATATATATAGAATATATATGTAGGATGAAATGAAATTATATATATATAAGAGAATATATAGAATATATATATATATAATTTCATTTCATCAAAATTATATATATATAAGAGAATATATATAGAATGCATGTTCTATATATATATTCTCTTATATATATATAAAATTTCATTTCATCCTCCCATGAGGTAGTTATTGTTATTGTTGTTATTGCTGTTATGATTGCTGTTTTTCCCATTTATAGATGAGGAAACTCAATCCAAAGTGACTTGCCCAATATCACACAGCTACTATTTGAATTTGAATTCTATTTTTCTTGACTCCAGCCCCAGCAGTACCCAACTGCCTTTCAAAAAAGGCTTCATGTTGGAATAGATGTGGGAGTTGATTTCTGAAGAAAGATGGAAAGATAGACTTTCTGAGGGGAAGAGATAAGGAAGGAGAAAATTTTTGCCATGGGGGAACAGCCTGAGCAAAAGCATGGGAGATGGGATGGTGTGGATGAAAGATCGGAAATAGACTAGTTTGGATGGAAGAGTGTATGAAGAGAAATAATGTATATGGAATCTGAAAAGGTTGGCTGGGATCCCTTTTTGTGGACTTTATATTCTTAACAGGGGAATGTGTGTCCTGGAGTGATTCCTGGAGGAAAGAGTGTGTCCTTAGGGTTTTGTTGGTTGGAAGGGGGAAATGGTGAGAAATGTGCATTAAATGGAAGCTGTATGGAGAAGTAGATTTCTGATTTAAGGATCCTCTTACCAGCTCTGAAATCACAATTATAGAAATCTAGACTTCTATATACAAGGACTTTGCCTCTCAGATAAATGATGTAGAGATGAGTGTAATTTTAGAGATCTCCAAGTACCATCTTTTCATTCCATAGTAAAGAAATCAGAGGTGATTTGGTCAAAATCCAGGCCATCCCGCTTGTTCCTGCCAGAGCCAGGACTAAAACCTAGTTCCTAAAGTCCAGTCTTTACACATCTCACAATATCAAGCTGAAATAATACTCTTGATTTCCATTTCCATAGCATTTTAAGGTTGACCTAACATTTTCTACTTAATGATTTGGTGAAGATAGGGACCACAAATATCCTTACTCCCATTTTAAAAATAGGGAAGTTGAGTCTCAGAGAGAGGAAGAGACTTTGGCTAAAGTTCCACAGCTAGTAAATGTCAGAGGCTAGATTTCAACTCAAGTCTCATGATCCTAAGACCGATGCTCTTTCCAAGAACAATGAAATCAGAACAGCCATCATCATCATAGCCATCCCTGTGATCACCACCACCGCCACCACCATTATCATCATCACAATCATCATCATCATCATCACCATCATCATCATCATCTTCTCTGGTTTCATTGTTGCTCAATGGTGTGAGATTCTTCCACTGCAAACATTTTACCACTCAATACAAGGGGAATACAAGGTTATAAAAGGCACTGTACTTACCTTGAAGGAGCTTCCATTTTAGCTGCCTTCCAATCTAGGGAGGATTAGGTTTATGTGCATTTCACATATAATATGTTGATATTTGTGTGTGCGTTTATTTATATGTGCAACAATAATGACAATAATAGTACTCACATACAGATATATAATATAGAATTATTAATACTCTTCTTCTTCCCTTAAAATTGTGTGTTATACTTCTCTCTTTCTATATGCACGTTGTATCCCTTGAGTAAAATGTAAGCTTCTTGAGTTCAGGTACAGTTTTTATTTTTGGCTTTGTATCCCCAGCACCAAACACAAAGGCTGATACATAATATGTTCTTATTTACTTAAATGTTTATTGATTGGATTGGATTGGATTGGATATTTGATTGGAGAAAATAATATACATTGATTCACATCAATCAGCAAAAATGTAATATTGGGATGATTTTTGAATTTCTGAGTTTGATAGAGAATGAAATTCATCTTTAGATATCACATGCCTCAGAGAGAGAAAATTTTATCCACAGTTCTCTGTTCTCCTGGATCTCCCAGAATCCCAGAATCTCAAAGTTGAGAGGGATGCTGAGGCTGTCTAGTTCAACCTCTACTGGACTCAAAATCCTCTCTGAAACTTACTTGCCAAGTGGTTATCATCTCTTTGATGTCCAGCTTAGCTAGTTTCTTAAAAGCCACAGTAACATGGAATTGATTTATCATGAGAGTGATGATGATGATGATGATGGTAGCGGTGGTAATTAAGATGGTGATGATGATGGTGATAGTGGTGGTGGTGGTAATGAGGATGATGATGATGGCTGTGATGGTGACGGAGACAGTGAAGAAGACAACAGTAACGATGATGATAGAGATGAGGATGATGATGGCAATGGTGAGAACTATGATGATGACATTGATGATACTGACAGTGGTGATGGGGATAAAGATGGTGATGATGATGATGATGGCGATGAATACAACTGGGATCATAACTATGATAATGATGACCTCATGGCAATGGGGATGCCACTGACAACGAGGTAGATGACAATAGAAATGAAGGCAATGATGATATAGCGATAACTATGATAATGATTCTAATTATAGAAGGATGGAAAGATCAATAACTTGATATGGATATATCAATAACTCTGGATGAATAGTTACATGGAGAGAGAGATATAGTTATATGAGTAGTTGGATGGTTACATGGATGGATGAGTGGATAGATGGATTGTTAGCTAACTATATGGATAGAGAGATAATTGGATGGCTAGATAGATGAATGCAAGGGTAGATGGATAGATGATGGATAGATAAATATACCCCGAAGTATCTACCTTCAGGAGTTTCCATTTTAGCTGGGGGCAAAAACAAGTACATCCATGAAAAGTGCACTACCACAATGAAGCCATGAAGGATGAGTGGCAAGTGAATGACTTGAGCTAGAATCTATCCCTTGCCCCCTTCCAGCTTCAACTCAGGTTCTATTTCTTACAGAATACCTTTCCTGACCCTTCTAGTTGGTACTGTTCTTTCCCTTCTCAAATCATTATCCATATATTCTTGTACTTTTATGAAAAGAGTAGCACATAAGCTTCTAGAAGGCAGGACAATTTATGTTTTATCTGCATATCCTTAGGGTCGGTCCCATACATGACCACTCTCTGGAAAGGGCATTTATTAAGTTTTTATTATGTGCCAGACACTATACTAAGGGCTAGGGATATAAAATGAACAGGATAGTGTCTACTCTTGAGGAGCTTACTTGGCGAGGATGACAACAATAGTGATAATGATGGTAGTCTACATCACAGGCAGGTTCAGTGAAGACCAAGGGGTGGAATAGATGAGGACCAAACAATGATTTATCTCATAGTACTGATGTGGAGGAGGTGTGTGACTTGGGGAATGAAGAAGGTGTGACCTGAACTGAGCAGGAAGGATGCTGGGAAATGAAGATGGTGGTTAGTAGAGAGATTGTTGCAATCTCTAGTCCTCATGATTGTTTTGAGTCTTAAAAGAGAGGAAAGAGGGGCAGCTAGGTGGTGCAGTGGATAGAGCACCAGTCTTGAAGTCAGAACGACCTGAGCTCAAATCTGGTCTCAGAAACTTAACATTCCCTAGCTGTGTGACCCTGGGCAAGTCACTTAACCCCAATTGCCTCAGCAAAAAAAGAGAGACAGACAGAGAGGGGGGGTGGGGAAACAGGGGGGAAGAGTGTGCATGGGGGTGGAAGCCATAAGAGAGACCTTGTGATTCTCATAATATCAATTTCCTAGGAGAGGAAACTCTTTCCACCAATGCAGATCAGTATCTCCTTTGTAAATCAATGAGTTTGAGAGCTGCCCATAGGATTTAGAGGTAAAGTGACTTGACCAGGGTAACACAGACATTATATTTCATAAATGAGACAAAGTCGGGTCTTTTTGTTCCCACGATCAATTCTTTATCTACCACACCATACTTGCCTCTCCATAAAGTGCTTTGCAAACATTAAGGGGCTAGGCAATTACCCCCACCATGACACTTAGCTAAGTGAATGGGAAGTGCTTTGTGAACTTTTAAATGGCTATAAATTGGCTATTAATTGTCATTTTCTTCATTGCTATAGTGCTTATGATTCTGGATCTGCAGTCAGGAAGGTCCAAGTTCAGACCCTGCTTCTGAAGCTTGCTAGGTATATGAGCATGGACAAATTATTGAACCTGTTTGCGTCACCTCAGTTTCTTCATCCATAGGATGGGGAGATGATAATAAGTAAGAGCTGTAGAAACTACTGGCCAGGATTGTTGTTAGGTTGAACAGAGAAGCTGTAGGGAAAGCACTTTGCTCTGCAAATGCTGGTTATTATTATTATTATTGTAGAAATGGTCTTCCAACATGTGCAGGAAGGCCTCTGGTTCATTTTTCTTACAGACCCCAACGCAGGGCTTTGTTTTGGCTTCAGTAGTTTGGCCAAATGTTTTAATTACCATAATTGTGAAAGGATTTCTGGCTGACCCGGAGTCTATCTCATTAAAATATATTCTGCGCCTGTGCTTACACACACTCAAGCTCTCTCTCTCTCTCTCTCTCTCTCTCTCTCTCTCTCTCTCTCTCTCACACACACACACACACACACACACACACACACACACACACACATACTCTAGAAAACAACAAATAGTCCAAATGGTGTGTCAAGAGGCTTGGGGGGCGGAAAAATCCGCCCCAGTAGTGTTTTTGTGCTCCCCAGATAGAGTTGGAACCAACTCCTGGATGTCTTAAGAGGGTCCAGAGGCAGAAAAATGATTTCTGTATCCAAGCTTTGGCTTCCCAGTTTAATCCCAGGAGAAAAACATGATGGAGGATCCCAGAAAAAATTCCCCATACAGGAGGCTAAAAAGATTGGAGCTTGCTTTGTTGAGACTAGGGATGCTGGGGGATTTCATCATAAGTTAAGAGAAGCTGTGACCTCAAAGGGAAATGCCAAATGAATATGTTTGCTGAACAAATGCGGGGAGTGGTGGACCAGAGTGGGAAAGCTGTCCCTTTCTCCCAAAGCCAGGAGAGATGCCATTTTGGGACTTTTAAAGAGCTCAGTGACTAAGAGAAGGTCACTGGTTTGTGGCTACCTTACAAAATTCATCCCAACTCCCTCTCCTATTATTATAAGAGTTAGGAGAGCTCTTAGAGATCGTTGGAGCTCAGAAAGGTTCAGATGATAACAAAAGGAGGGGCCATTTAATCCAGACATCTCCAAAGTGGGGGACCACACCTTGGGTCATGTGATACACCAACTGCAGGTCCCTAGAGTACACCATCATGGGGGGTGTCTCCAAGTCAGACTCACCCACTATTATCGCCCGACCCTTCCACCCTCGAAGCATCCTCTCCACTTGCCCTCTTCAGAGTTGGGCATTGAACTCTCTAGGAAGTTATAGGCTAATACCCACAGTGACAGTTGGGCAGCGCCATGGAAAGCCATCTTATTTCTCCTTAGCAGACCTCATCCTAGATCACCTCAGGGCTTCATCAGTGAACTCTGGGGGCAATGACTGATGAGGAAAAGATCTCTGCCTTCCTCTCCTCACCTCCCTTGTTCTTTTCAGATGGTACAGAGTAAGTCACTTAGGATATTCAGGTCTGGCTGTGTTGGGATCTGGATTGAGGATCTCATTATATTTATCTTTTCCTCTCAAAACAGCTGCTTTCCCAAACTTCCCTATTTCTGAAGAGGTTACCACCATCTTTCCAGTCTGCCATCCTTCATGTCTCCTATCCAATAAGTCAATCAGTCCGCCAACCAACAAGCATTTTTTTAAAGCACCTACTGTGTGCCAGTGTTCAGCGCTAAGTATACAAAGAAAGGCAAAAACATAATCTCTGACCCCAAGGAGCTCACAGTAGACCCAGGAGGCAATTTGTACAAACAAGATATTTACAAAATAAGTGGAAAATAATTACAAATCTCGTTTCTGACTCGACAACATTTCTTCCATTTGATGTCTCTCTGTTCATTCAACCACTATACTCCTCGTGGCTCCTCTCCTGTTCTACTGCTCCAGCTTTGTTGGTTTCTCTGTGTCAAATCTCCCCCCTATTCCATGTAGTCTCCATATTGCTGCTAAAGTGATTGGTCCTCAAGGACAGACTCTGTCACTCACTCACCCAGAGAACTCCAGTGTCTCCCTATTACTTCTAGAATCAATATTATTTCCTCTTCATGGTGTAATACATAAGGGTGTTGGAGTGGTTTGCCATTTTCTTCTTGGGCTCATTTTACAGATGAGGAAAAGGAAACAAATGGGGTGAAGTGACTTGCCCAGGATCACACACAGCTATCTAGACCAGGTTTGAACTCATGAAGACAAGCTTTCCTGATTCCAAGCCCAGTGCTCTATCTATCTCCTGTTCCACCTAGTTGCTATTACATAATAGGTACTTAAAAATATACCAGTGAATGACTGACTAGCAAAGTCCTTCATCCTCCCCGTGCCTCAGTTTTCTCATCTGCAAAATAGGGTTGGGGGCCGATTCATTGTCCTGGAAGCTTTCTTTTGCTTGAGCTTGAGTTCCTAAGATGCCCATTTCCCATATTCATTTTACTGGTACAGCAATATATGCTTATTTTATAAATAAGTAAATATGCACCTATTGGGATACACCCTCAAAAACCTTTCACTGATGTCGATGCACAACCCAAACATTCAGAGATCACTGGACCCCAGTCTATCACCTCATTTTACAGACCAGGAAATGAAGATTCAACCTAGTTCATGTGATCTTAGATTTAGAGCTGGAAAGAGCTTTCTGGGTCATTCCCATGGAGGCCCAGCCAGCTTAAGTGACTAACCCAAGATGACCCAGGTCAGTAGTAAGTGGCAGCTCTGGGATTTCAGTCTGGGTCCTTTTTGCACCTAAGTCAGCCCTCTTTCCACAGCCTGAGGATGACGGAATCAATTTCCATTGTCTTTTCCAAGGATGGAACTCATTCCCTTCTTTTCTTTTATTCTGTCTCAAAATACATATTTGGATTATTTTTTCCCCTCCTGTATCCCACCTCCAAGTTTGCAGATAGATACAGACAATTCAGGCATATATCTTATATTTAGCTCTAATATCATTCAAGGTTAAGATATGTCATCTGTGTTTGCTATAAACCCAGGCAAAAATTTTTAACAGCTGTGTAGCTAGCAAGAATGAAAAAAAATGAAATTCTAGCTCCCCCCCTCTAAAGTAAGGAGAGAAAATAACATTAACACAAAGGAACACTCTTACTAAGAGTAGGTGGAGAACGGCATTGGAAAAATAATACCTCAAGATGCATTGAAACATTTTAGGGAATTAGGGAATTCTGATCTCCAGAAAAAAAAAAGAAAATTAATATTAAAGGCAAGCTGTGAGTTTCCATCTGGCCTCGCTGCTTTCGACTAACGCTTCCATGACGGAATTCATCTGTCCATCAACTGTCAAAAATTCTCCTGTCAGTAAATCCCACGATACCCGGCGAGCCCACCCCGCTCAGCATATTCCACGCCACAAAGTCTTGTGAATTCTGAATTCTCTTTTTCCCCCAGATCTCTGTCCTAGATGACACCCAAGTTGTTATTCTTCCCCCCCCTTTTTTTTGTTCTCTCCCACCTTCCATTTTTCTCTCCCAAGGACTGGGATCTCTGAGTGTGTGTGGGGGGGTACTAGAGAGGCTAAGTGGGAAAAATTGGGGAGCCCTCAATCATCTGGAGATTATATTCCCACCAAGATCCTCTTCTAAGCTTTCCGAGAGGCTGTCTGACAACAGACAGCCCACATCTGTTTTAAAACACTGAGTGGTTGTGAAGTGTGAACTCCCCACTGTTTAATGTAACTACATGACTATTTAATGTACACAGTGGTGGCGCCCCTCTGAATGCCAAACTGTTGTGACATGCTTGAAGGACAAGAGATAAACAGACTCTGCCCGGGGTTTATTGTGACAAAGTACAACCAGGCCACAAATAGGGAGGTTGCTGGGGGCTGAGCAGCAGCAGAGGCGCAGGGAAAGGCAAAGGCAAAGCGGTCGGGAGGGATTTTGTTTCTCTTCTGAAGGAAAGAGCCCTGAAGGACAGATCCAGGAGTCCTTCCAGCGAGCCGTTTGGTGAAGGAAGCAGGGTCTGGGATGCTGTGGATCAAAAGGAGAGAAGGGGAGAAGTGCTGCTGAGAATGAGCTTTCTTAAATACTTTCACCCTGCTCTTCCCGACTTGGCTAAGTTGTGTGTGTGTGTGTGTGTGTGTGTGTGTGTGTGTGTGTGTGTGTGTGTGTGTGTGTGACTTAATGGGATCCAGCTTTGGGACCATCCTGGGGGACTCTGGACAGGATTCTGACTTTATTTTTCTGATCATGTCATCAACCTCTGAGAGGAAAAACTTTAATAGAGTAGAAGAAGAGAATATATTCTATAGAATAGAAATAATAGAGGAATAGAAATAATAGAACAGAAAACTTTAGTAGAGTAGAATAAAAGAATATAGAATAGAAATAATAAAAAAGAACAGAAAACTTTAATAGAGTAGAATAAAAGAATATAGAATAGAAATAATAGAAAAGAATAGAAAACTTTAATAGAGTAGAATAAAAGAATATAGAAATAATAGAAAAGAATAGAAAACTTTAATAGAGTAGAATAAAAGAATATAGACTGGAGATAATAGAAAAGAACAGAAAACTTTAAGAGTAGAATAAAAGAATATAGAAATAATAGAAAAGAATAGAAAACTTTAATAGAGTAGAATAAAAAAAATATAGAATAGAAATAATAGAAAAGAATAGAAAACTTTAGTTGAAGAAGAAAAATAAATATTCCAGACACCTCGGCTTTTCTTTGATTTAATGTATTCCTTCAAAATTCCATTCAATAGAGCATGACTCAATCAATCAGAGACTGATATTTTAAACTTTTTTTTGCTATAATGTCAATGAATTTTGATCACTTAAGCTCTGATTTTTTGTTGTTTCTCTTTAATAATTTGCACATAAAACATTTTTTTCCTTTAAAAATGGAATTTAATCAGAAAAAAATGGAAAAGGAACTGCATTGTTGGGTGTGGAACTCCTTTTTATTTGGAAAACATAGGAGGAAGATTGAGCCATACAGGGAAAGGAGGAGGATTTCATTCAGGCACTTGCAACTCCAATGTGGCAAATTAAATTTAGGGGAACACCCATTTGGAGAAGTAATTATTATTTTAAAAATGTTTTTGGTCTCCCAGAAAATAATCATTTTGCTCTCCCCTCTTGAAAAAAAAAAAAAAACGATCCAAGAACTCGAATAAGTCTGAGAGAGAGAAAGACCTCCCTTCTCCCACTCCCCCACAATCTACCGAACTTTTAGAGGCTGGGGGTTCCTGCAGAGACCCTGGGGGGCTCCAGCCGGGCCTGGCTTTTAGGCCCAGTGAGCATGTACTGTATGTACAGTGAGGATGCTGGCCCCGAGGTCTGGAAATTAGCCCAGCCTCGGCTCTGGCAGTGCCGGGCTCTCTCTGCATCTCCCAGCATCTGTTGATGGCTATATCCGTGGGTCTCCAGGCCCCCACCCTGATAACCTTGGTTTGCGTCACAGAGATTCCAGGATGGCTGCCTTTGTGTCTACAGGGGCTGGGCCGCTTGTCCACCTCTGAGCTGCCGCTGATGAAAAGTCTCCTGAGCCCCTGATATTTCTTCTTTCAAAGAAGTCTTTCAGGACATGGCACAGGGCCAAACCATGCCCGGGGAGGCGGGCACTTGGCCGGCCCCGGGCAGCCCCTCTCTATTTCGGAGTAAGTAGGAAGTTTGACGGGCAGAGAGCGTGGCGGTTCTGGTCAGTCTTCAGATAATAATAATAACGACATACACGTATGTGTAAACACGTGTGGAAGTGCATGTGTGTGTTTAGATATAGATCTCCCATTATTCCAGAGCGTGTTCATCTCCACTCATCCGCCGCATTGCAGGCCGCTGATGAGAACCATTACTGAGTGAGTCATGGCCCATATTATCTCCTAATGCGGCAGAGTTTCTGGTTCCCCAAGAGGAGGCCTGATGTTAGCCCAAGTCCAGCTCGGCGGCCAGTGGACCTTCCTGGGCCTCTGGGCACCGGGTCCCTGCCCCCTTTTGGAGGCAGCCTCCCCCTGGCCACCCCAATAAGGCTGGGGCCTATTTAAAGGAATATTGAAATTGCATTTCCTCCTCCCGTCAGTTAAATCTCATCAATCATGTTTTTAATTAAAAAGAAGGACAACTCCATCCCACTTTTGCTTCCTGGTGCCTAATGAAATTGGAGAGTCGGGGAGCCGGGAGGTAGCGGTGGAGCTGCGGCAGCAGCGGGGGGCTCCGCTCTATTCTGGGGAGATGGAGGGGAGGTCAGGAACACTGGTGCATCTGGAAGTGGCAAACAAATAACCCTCCTGATAGGGCCGGGTGACATGTGTCAGCCCTTGTCATCAGGAAACAAGAGAGGCAAGGCGCCCAGACAAAGGATGGGGTGGAATCTCTACACACTGGCAAACCTGACCCACGCGGCCGGCCTTTGTCAAGCAGATGCTGTCTCTCATTGTTCTGGCCCTCCCTCCCCGGTACCCCTGACAACAGCCACCGCCACTGGCATTCCACCCTGACATCTGTTCAGTCTTATAGAGGCGGCCCTGGAGGAATTCCCAGTGTAAACAGGGAATTCTCTAAGGGAACCCCCC
>JAJPUD010006944.1:0-34287 GCA_023553655.1 Myrmecobius fasciatus
ATTGATTAAGTACTCTGCAGTCAAAGGTAGAAAAGCTCTATACAGTCAAACATATCCTGAAGATGACTGGGGCTTAGGTCATGAGTTTCTTATTGCAAAATTCAGACAAATTGAAGAAAGAGAGGAACCCATTAGATGATATAGGTATGACTTAAATATAAAATGTACATCATGTGAAATGCCAAACTGGATAAATCAAAAGCATAAAGGGAAAACCAAAAATTTATACAAGGAAGGAAGGAAGGAAGGAAGGAAGGAAGGAAGGAAGGAAGGAAGGAAGGAAGGAAGGAAGGAAGGAAGGAAGGTAGGAAGGAAGGAAGGAAGGAAGATTTTGGTTACTGGTCCCATCACTTCCTGACAAATAGAGAAAGAAGAAATGGAAGTAACATCAGATGTTATATTCCTTGGCTCAACGATCATTGCAATCAACAACTACAGCCATGAAATTAAAAGACATTTGCTCCTTGGAAGAGAAGCTCTGGCAAATCTGGATAACATATTAAAAACAGACATTACCTTGCTGACAGAGTTCTGTATAATCAAAGCTATGGTTTTATTATTAGCAATGTTTGGTTGTGAGAGAGTTGAACTATAAGGAAAGAACTGACACTTTCAAATTGTGGTGCTGGAGAAGACGAGATTTTTTTTCGGAAAGCATGGAGATCAAATTAGTTAATACTTAAAGAAATTAATTCAAAACTATTCTCTGGAAGGCCAAATATGGATGAAATTTAAGCATTTGGTCACATAGTGAGAAGACAAGGTTCATTGGAAAAGATATTTTTGTTGGGAAAGATTGAAGGCAAAAGGAAAAGGGGAATGGAAGAGGATGAGATGGAGAGATGGTGTCATGAAAACAGTAAACATCAACTTTGAAAGACATCAGGAAATAGTGAATGGTAGAAGGGCCTGGCATACTATGGACTATAGGGTTGTGAAGAGTTGGACTGACAAATAATCAAATTTTACTGAGTATGATATAGGCAATAAGTGAGTTCTTTCTCTCTTCAGGAAACTCTTTTTGAACTCTGCTGCTTTTATTGCCATAACCTTTATGATATTCATAACCCTGCTAGAAAATGCTAGTTGTTAAGTCTACTCAGTGCATCAGCAGCTCTTCATTCTCCACAGTGGTAAGCTACAACCCTGATCATCCAATGAAGTTGCCATTGATCTTGATATCATTTACTCCTGTGAGAAAGTCTTTCAATGTGGGAAGGTGTAGATCATTGCTAATGACCATGGAAACAGGACCACTCCCAGCTACATCACCTTTACCAACACAAAATGTTTAATTAGTGATGCTGCAATAAAACAAGTTGCAATGAACCCCACTAACACAGTTTTTATGCCAAATGTCTGATTGGTCAAAGATTTGATGATGCAATTATATAGTCAGTCAGATATGAAGTATTGTCCTTTTATGGTGGCGAATGACACAGGCAGGCCTAAGGTACAAGTAAAGTACAAAGGGAAAACCAAAAGTTTATACCCAGAAGAAGTATCTTCTATGGACTTTACCAAGATAAAAGAAATTGTTGAAGCTTAGCTTGAGAAAACTGTCACAAAAGTTGTGGTTACAGTATCAGCCTGTTTCAATGATTCCCAACATTAAACCACAAAAGATGCTGGAACTATAAGTGGTTTCAATGTGCTCCAAATTATCAGTGAGCCACTTGATGCTGCTTTTGCTTACAACTTGGATAAAATATTGGTGCTGAGACAAATGTATTTATCTTTGACCTTAGAGGTGCTACTTTCACTGTTTCCATTCTTACCATTGAAGATGGCATTTTTGAGATCAAGTCCATAGCTAGGGATACCCACTTGGGTGAGTAGATCTTTAACAACCACATGGTCAACCATTTCATTTCCAAGTTCAACTGAAAACATAAACACATCAGTAAGAATGAGGGCTGTGCACTGCTTGTGAACATGGAAAGCATACCCTCACTCTCAGTATCCAGACCAGTACTGAATTTGATCCAGAAGCTTTTGCAAGACTTCTTTAATGGCAAGGAACTCATCAAGAACATCAGTTCTGACAAGGCTGTTGCTTATGATACAACTGTCCAAGCTACCATTTTGTCTGCAGATACATCTGAAAATATTTAAGACTTGCTGCTGTTGGATATCGCTCCTCTTTCCCTTAGAATTGAAACTTCTAGAGGAGTTATGACAGTTCTGATCAAACATAATACCACCATTCTCATCAAGCAGACAGAAAATTTTACCACCCATTCTGAAAACCATCTTGGTAAGCTTATTCAGGTTTAAGGTGAGAGACCAATGGCAAAGGATAACAACATACTTGGCAAGTTTGAGCTCACAGGAATTCCCTCAGCAACCAGAGGTATTCCTCAGATTGAAGTAACATTTTATACTGATGCAAATGGCATCCTCAACATTTCTGCTGTGTTTAAAAGCATAGGCAAGGAGAACATCACCTTTGGAGAACAACATCACCATCACCAATGAGCAAAGAATACATTGAGCATATGGTCCAGGATGCTGAGAAATACAAGACTGAGGGTAAGAAACCGATGGACAAGGTGTCTTCCTAGAATTCTCTCAAATCTTATGCTTTCAATATGAAGTCATACTGGTGGGTTCTCAGGGGTGGAAAAGCCCCATATGTAGGTGCTTCTTCTGAATCCACCACTGAAGAGGTTGACTAAGCACACCAGAAGAGTATTCCATGCAGTTTTCCAAAAATTGAAGGACTCACATTTGTGGGCAAAGTAGTCGCAATTTAAAAGTACCATTTAAGTTATTATGTAAATGTGAGCATTCTGAATACTTGAATGCATGCAGAGGGAGAGAAGTAAGCAACACTGCATTTTATCAGTACTTTCAAGATTTCAGAAGGCCTTGTCCCAAGCCACAAATGTAAGGCAGTCCCATGCTAGACATAAGCAAGCTCACTTAGGAAACCCCGAGCATACAGGTTTTGGAGCAGTGGAAGGAAGTGTATTCCCTTACCCAACATTTTTGAACCTCAGAGAATTTTCCATACAACTGAAAGCCAACAGAAAAAAAAAAAGAAGCTGAGAGGTAAGGTTTCCCCTCTGGGATGTCCACAGACTTATAAGTCAGCATCCTTTTAAAAGATTTGTATTATAATAATGTCAGACATTGGAAATGACACAACTCTAAAGTGCAATTTTCTCATCACATTAGAATATAGATTTTGAAATTTTAAGATGCTATATCCAAAACTGCATTATGTAGCTAACTCTTATTTTCTCTTTTGATAACAGTATTTTATTTCCTTGTTTGCACAAGCAACTTTATTTAAAGCTAAATACTTAACTAAGAACAACATAATGTGACAGAATCATCTTGCAAATATGGCTTTTAATAAGCACTCTTTTTTTAAACCCTTGGTTTAATAAAAACTTTATATAGTTAATAACACAACTACTTAAAATTTCTATTGATGTCTTATGGTTATTTTGACTTTTTGAAAAAAAAAAAAAGCTCTTATACCATAATAATTTCAAAAAGAAATTGTGTAAGAAATTTCTTCAGGAGAATAATTCTTAGTCATCAGATCTGATAGTAAGTGGTCAGAAGATGTCTCTGCCTGTTCGGAATTTGATAGGAGTGAAGAATGAGTACCCTTCCCCATCACATATGTGCTTCTTGCTTCTGCAAGGCAGCCTAAGATTCCATGCACTTGATTGGAATTTTAATGGAACAAGGAAAGTGTGAAGGGTTGGTGAAAGGATATTATAATAGTTTTTTAATACCTTTTTTAAAAAAAGTCTTAAAAACTGTTTTCTTGTTTTGTAAATGAAATCTTATAAAGATCTGATCTATCTCTATGGTTTTGTAGTAACTGTCCCCCATGCCTGGAATGCTCTCAATTGTTACTTCTATTTCTTAGAATACCTAGTTTTCTTCTTAGAGCATTACTTTCTGCAGAAAACATTTCTTGGTTCCCCAAGAAATGGTCCTTCCATACAAGTTAAGGTACTTTACCCTGTATGTGCTTTGTAAATGTTTACATATGATATGCATACATTGCACAGTGGAATATTATATCCTGTAAAAATCTTAAACATATTGTTCAAATATGAACTCATTATCTACACCACACACACACACACACACACACACACACACACACACAGATTTCCCCTATTTCCTAACTTCCTATTACTCTCTAGGACCCTACCATCCTCCTCATATCCTAGACTCTCACAATTTAAGATTCATCCTGGTTTCTTAACTATCTCTCACCCTTCATATACAATCTTTTTTGCCAAGAATCTGTTGATTTCCCTTTTCAACATCTCTTGCATAAAACTTCTTTGATACTTTCATCACCCTGGTACAGGCATCATAGATTATTGCAGAAGCAAAATTATTTGTATCCCTGCCACAAGTTTCCCCACTTAGGCAGTTAGTGCTAAACTGTAGGTCTGACCATGTCATTTTCCTATTCAGTAAACTTCAAGAACTTCCTATCATCTCTAGGATCAAATACAAAATTATCTATTTGGCATTTGAAATTCTTCATAATACAGCTCTTTTCTATCTTTCAGTCTTTTTACATGACACAAACTCTTTGATCTAATGACACTGGCCTCCTAACTATTCCACAAACAGGACACTTTATCTCTCAGCTCCTGGCATTTTCACTGATGCTTTCCTTTTTATCTTTACCTCCTGTCTTTCCTGGTTTTCTGGCTTCCTTCAAGTCCTGGCTAAAATTCTGCCTTCAACAAGAAGCCTTTTTAAATCTACCTTAATTCTATTATTTTGTCTGTTGTTTATTTCCTATGTTTTTGTGTATATAGCTTGTTTTTATGTATGTTTGCATGTTGTCTCCCCTATTTGATTGTGATTTCCTCAAGAAAAGAGATTATCTTTTGATTTTCTGTGTATTTCCAGCCCTTAGTACTGTATATAATACAGTTTCTGGTACATTGTAGGTAAAAATAATAAATGTCTGTTGATTTATTAATATATACAAGCCACTTTAAAAAAAGATTGGTATAAAGTGAGATTTTTTTTCTCCAAGCTCTGAAATAAAGACAAGTTATAAAATTTTCTGTTTGGTAAAGAGAACCTTTTAAACAGGCTAACACTTTCAGATTAGGATGTAACATAGTTTAGAGGTAACTCGAGGCTACTGAAATCAAAAGGTAAAGTTGGAGGAATTGATGAAAGAAAACTACAGATTAGGAAGAGGTTACAAGGGCTTTTGCTGAAAATGTAAAAAATGCACTATTGTAAGTTCTAGATAGAAAAAAATTATCAATTCATGGAAATCAAATGGGATATTAACAGTTTCAAAGAACTAGCAACTTCATGAGTTTTGTTCAGGAAAGCATCTAGAACTTCAGTTCCTATCTTATTTTATGTGTACCCAATTGATTTTCTCTCTTCAGATTTAAAAAGATTCTTCCAATACCAGAGCAGAGCTTGGTTCAAATGTTATGTTATCTTCTTGAGTGTCTTCTAACAAAGGAAAGCAGTCCCCCAGATTGTCCTAAAGAACTTCATGAACTTTATTTTGTATTTGCTACTATCTGGGCTTTTGGTGGAGTATTGATCCAAGACCAGGTAAGAGAATAAATTTAGGGGATATTATATATATATATATATATATATGTATGTATGTATGTATGTATGTATATATACATGTGTATATTTGCTTCTGTTCTATAAACATGTACTGAACATCTTCAGAGTGCAGAACACCAGGCTATGCAAGAAGAAAGACAAAAAAGTTTGTGATAAAACCAGTAAGATGATTTAACAACAATTTGTAGGTTTCTTCAAGTTCAGGTTAAAGAATTGAACTTTACTCCATAGAACCATTGATCATACATTGATGTCTAATTAGGAGAAATCCCCTCATAATTGGTGATTACTAGAAGATAGTCAGGAGCCAGACCAGAGATTCACATATATAGAGTGGCCATTCCCTTAGACACCACAATAACACTGCAGAAGAGTCAGTATTTTTACATTTTAGACATGGTTCAAAATCTAGCCTATTAATCTTTAGTACTTGAATCTTTACTATAATACATGACTTCACATCCCCAAAGAAGTATATCTATGTGCCATGGAGAAAGGAATTTTATAACATTAAAAACATTTTTAAAAAAATAAATGTTTAAAAGTATCAAATTATACTTCATATGTCCTAGGAGACAGTCTATTTTTATTTGGAGTAAGTCTGCTCTACTTACTCTAGGGTGATCTCAGATTCCTTGAATACCCTTAAAATCAGTGCAGCCACTGAGTTATCAAGCAGTGTTGGCTCCTGCCCATAATCCCTGCTACTAGGGAAGTTAAAACTAGAGGATCACTTAAAATTGGGAGTTCTGAATTTCAGTGGACTAAGTTGATTGGGTCTGCTCACAAAGTCCAGTATCAACATAGTGAAGATTGGAAGGTGGGGGGAAGATATGAAAGATGAGGGACCAAATTGCCTGAGCAGGAGCTGTCTAGTCAAAGTGTGAAATGAAATTAGTTAAAGTTTTCCCATGCTGATCAATAAGGCTATTGTACTATCCGTAGCCATTGTGTTCTCATCCTAGAACTAGGGAGATCCAATTTTAAATAAATTAAATTCAAAGCCCCCTGGATATTTTTCACTGCAAGAGCCAAATTTACCTTCGCATCTCAAAAACATGTATCTTCTCACTGAGAGTTGGATCAAAACTCATTGTTGCTTCAGTAATGTTGATATTGTTTTTTAATCCATGTCAGAAATGACTTCTTGTTTATTTTTTCCTTCATTCTCAACTAAAATGAAGGGGAAAATAGAAGAAAGAGAAAAAATTTAAGACCTTATTATAAGTGCAATAACAACATCAATAGGATTATTGTATGAAATAATTAGGTGACATAGTGGATAGAGTCTAACATAGAAAAACATGGGTTCAAATTGTACACTAGTGGTGTGACCCTGGTAAAGCCATTTAATCTTTCTCACTATCAGTTTCTGCATCAGTAAAATGGAGTTAATGATAAAATGTAACTCCTAGGGTTGTTATAAGGATTGTTAAAGGAGATAAAAATGCTTTGAAATCCTTAAAACATTTTATAAATGCCAGCTATTATGCTGATGAATATGATTGCAAAAAATAAGTATCTGAGAAAATGTTAGTAACTCTTTATCCATTTGCCCATTTTCCTTCTGAGTTTATGGATTTTTTTTGTTTCATTTCTTTTGCTACAACAAAAAATGCTGCTATAAATATTTTAGTGCACATGAATTTCCCTATTATGCAGGGTGTAGGAGAAAAAGATATAATATATAATTATCTATATAATATGAAATATCTATATAATAAATATACATATTCAAAAATCAGTATAAAAATTAATTCACAGAAGAAACAATAAGTATAAAAAGGAATGAATGTATGTATGAATAAATGAATGAGGCATCTAAGTGCTTACTCTGCCCAAGCACCATGCTAAGTTCTGTGTAAACTAATAGAAGAAACAATGAATTTCACATTCTAATGGGAGAGATAACACATATGAAAGATTTCATTTGCAAAGCAGGTTATCTATAATGTCATTTCCACTGATAAATGATATCCTTTTCTAATGTTGAACTATTTAACAGTGCCAAAAATTTCAGTGGCAATTATTTTCTTTACTGGGTCTTTAGTACCTATTATTGTACCACTTACAGTGACAGTTAGGATCTTCTCTCCACAGGGGATTCTTCTCAGAATGTGTCCTAAGGTCATTGAGCTGGGAGCACTGCTATTCCTAAGGCTCTTGAGTTCAGGGTCCTGGGCTGTCCCTACCAAGATCAGAAGGGACATGGGAGTCAAAGTGATAATGGTTTTTTGTCTTGTCAAGCACTTGCTGCCTCCTCTCTCTCTTCCTCACTGCTTCAGTTAGACTGGCTTATCTTCCCTTTATGTGGTAAATGGTAACAGTTGATAGAGATATCTGACCTCTTCTCCACAAAAGATCCTTCCCTAGATGATAGCCATGAGGGATGAATAGGAGCATAACCAATGAATCTGGAGTGTTGCTGCTTCCCAACCTCCAGTGTCTATCAAAGGGAACAAATAAAGTAGGGATTTTCTTTTTTACTGCTTTACCAAATGTTTTATATATTGTAATATTTAAATCACTTAGCCTCTCACTGCTTTGAATAACTCCCTAAGACTATAAATTGCAGAGAAGATATCCTTGAGGAAGGTATGAAATAGAGAAACAAACTTTCAAAAATTATAATCCATAGTGGACCACATATTTAGTCACCCAAATTTACTGAAAAATGAAGAGAATACAAAATACCAAGATAATTATTATTTTCTTATGGAAAATACAATTTTATTTGGCAGAGAAAGTTTAAATCTCTCCTCTAATATTTCATATGCATATTTCACAAATAATACAAGATTCCTTGAAGGTTAACAATAGAGGTAATTTTGCTCTACTACCCTATGGTTGATAATATCAAGTGAGTCATAAAATGGAAAAGTATATTCACCAAAGTTTTTGCCACTTTCAGGAACGTATCTAGTAGAGTCCAAATATTTTTTTTAAAAAAAAAGGAATTCCTTTGATGCTTAAAGTCCTCTAAAATTTCCTACTTACAGATGACATTGTATAGGCTCTTTGAAGCTTTGGAATGTTGCCAAACCTTTCTAAAGGAAATCTATGATCACTCAAAAGAGTTCAGCCTAACTATCCAAAAAAAAAAAAAAAAAACTCCAAAAGGATAAAAAACACCAACGTCCCAAACTGTGTTAAAAATTGGGTAGATTAACTATCTAGATTATCCAGTGCTACCTAAACCTCATGCAGACTTCAGCTAGACAGTGAACTGGGGCCGGAGTTGAACAGAAGTGGAGGAAGAAGGGTGTAATACCCTTGGAAAATTGCATAAGGTTTTTAATGATATCTGAATGTAAACCCATTTATTTTTAATGATAATATTGTTTATAACAATATTCTCCTAGTAGTGCTATATTGGTAATAGAATAATGCTTTCTTTGAAGGAAAAAATTTGAGTGTCACCAAAAGGACAGTGGGAAGTCTGTGAATAGGCTCAAACACATTACAATCAAGGAATTATTCAAAACTAGAAAATTGTCATCAGAAAATTACATAAACAAAATAGAAAATGGGCCGGGCATAAAGAAAAAGCAATAATTCTGTTTTATCAACATTAATATGTTATCAGATCTCAAGGAAAGGAAGGCTCCCAAAATGCTTGGCAAATCCCTATGGGTAATTTTGTTGGAGGACAGACAAATGGAAAGCATAAATAGTTTTTAATCTGTACTGTTGGAAGGAGTATTTACATTGCTGCAATCATAAGAGTCATTAAAATATCTCACAAAAAAGTCAACCTTCGATCTGTGTCTGAATAAACTCAAGATGTGTCTGTACAATAAAAACTACGTTTATATATCTTTTTATGACTATAAATCTCCTAAAACCAACACTTCAATCAATTAACAAACATTTATTAAGCACCTTCTCTTACAGGACTTTACTAATTCTGGGATACAATGACAGAAATGAATTAGTCCCTCCCTTTAAGGAGTTTATATTCTTTTTAAAAATTTCAACAGCATTTTATTTTTCCAATTACACATAAAGATAGTTTTCAACATTCATCTTTGTAAAATTTAGAGTTCCAATTTTTTTTCTTCTTTCCTCCTCCTGTACTTCTCCTTCTCAAGATAGCAAGCAATTAGATATACGTTATACATGTACAATCATTTTAAACATATTCCCATATCAATTATGTGGTGAAAGAAAAATCAGAAGAAAAAGGAAAAAAACATGAGAAAAAAAAAGCAAAATACAAAAAAAAAAGTGAAAATAGTATGTTTTGATCTGCATTCAGTTTCCATAGTGCTTTCTCTGGGTGGGGATGGCATTTCCTATCTCAAGGCTATTGGAATTTTCTTAGATCAACACATTGCTAAGAATAGCTAAGTCCAGCATAGTTGATCATCACATATTCTTGCTGTTACTTTGCCCAATATTCTGGTTATGCTCATTTCACTCAATATCAGCCATGTAAGTACTTTCAGGCTTTTCATTATCCTGCTCATCATTTATTAAAGAAGAATAATAATTCATTAGATTCATATACCATAACTTAATTATTCCCCAGTTGATGGACCTCCACTCAATTTCCAATAAGGAGTTTATATTCTACTGGGAAGATAATATATACATCTATAATAAAAATAATATTACTAATTATAGATATTTTTATATGTGTATGTCACCCACAACCCAGGAAACCCCCTCTTACAAGAAGCTCTAACTCTGCACTCATACAAACTATATTCAGTCTTACAACTCTCTTTCTGTCTCTGTCTTTCTACTGTGGTTTATATGTCTCTCAGTCTGTCTGCCTCTGTATGAGTGCCTCTGACTCTCTCCTTGTATATGTATCTCCTAACACTGTTAAATCCCAGAGTTTGTAGAGGAAATCTCTAACAACTTATGATTTGTGTATATGGCTTCACCAAAAAGATTAATAATGAAGTCACTTCTGGAAAAACTACTCAATATACAAAATATATACAATATAGAAAGTATTAGAGATAGCAAAACTATTCATTTCCTCCATCACAAATCAAATCTTTTTAAACTCACAGAATATTCATATGAGAATATTATAACAGTACTTACAATATGAAACAGTAACCATTTTCCAATTTTGTCGGATTTTGGAACAGTTACTTCACTTTCATATCAGACTTCTCTGTCCAAACAATTTATGGCAACCATGGTGTAGCTTAGGATTTCTTAGCCTTTTAACTGCAGCATCCTCCTGATAGTGGCTATTTTCTCCTCTGATATGCATTATAGTTACAAGGAATGTTTTTCCCTGAACAGCCAACACAAACTCACAAAATTATACACTCGAATTAACCAAATAGTTGCCAAGGCTAGAAATATCTGTCCCTCAGGACTGATCTATGGTCAGGGAAGAAAACAGGAAGAAGAAGGAGATAACCAGGCTCTACTAGCTGGGTCCTCATTGCCATGCTGAGGGTTTCCATGATTGCTGCCTGAAAAAAAGAGACAAATTCTTTCCCTCATTAGGAGTAGTCCTGATTCAGGCTAGTACCTTGTTAGTTGAAGTTTGCTGTTGAAACATGAGATACTCATAGGTCTTTCATATGTTAAAAAAAAAAGTAGGTTTACTTAGCCCTAAAAAAAAAAAAAAAAAGGATAGACAAAAAGAATAAAGAAACACTTTCCTTGAGTAGACATACCCCTCCTCTCCTCCATATGTAAATGTCTGTTTTGTAGAGTAGGTAGGTGATTCAAGGATTTTGGGACATTCACCAAATCTAAAGGACTCTGACTCCACATGAATGAGTCATTTTATGCCTTCACATGACCAAGAAGTCATACCAATGTACTCAGGGAGCACCAATAACTTAGGCCCCTTGTCCAATCAAGTAGCAAGAATAGAAAAAATTAAATTATCCCATGTTGTAAGACAGAATACTGGTAGACAGACCCTTCAATGAAAGTCCAAAAATCAGTGGGCAGAGTCTGAAGCAATACACTCAAGTATGTAGAAACTTTTACTAGATCTTATAACCCACTGAATGTGACTCTTCTTAGGTTAGTCCCCATTCACTTTTGATACCATTCACAGTCACAAGAAAGACCAACCAGGAGTTGGTAATGTGTATCTTGTCCAAAGGTGCCAGAGTGTATGTTTAGATCTATGAAAGGTTCCCCAGATCATCAAATGAAGGAGGCTCACTGATTTTTCCTAAAATGATATACAAAAGTATTACAAAATAATGTAGAGGATTGGATGAGAGAAGAAGGCATTAACAATTCAAGTAAGTCTTCATGTAGAAATAAAACTTGAACTGAGACTTAAAGAAAACAAGGGATAATAAAAGAGGGAGATAAGGAGGAAGTGATTTCTAAGCAGAAGGTACACATTGTTCAATGGCAAAGATGAGAGATGGAGTGTCATATTATCATGTGATAACAATAAGAACAGTGAGAAGGTAAGTTTGGCTGAACCATAGATTATATGAAGAGGAACAATGGATAAAACTAAAAAATTGGGGGAGAATTAGGTTGTAAAGGGCGTCAAACATCAAATAAAGGAATTTTTATTTGATGCTGAAAATAATAGGAAGCCACTGATGTTTTTTAAGCAGGAGAGTAACATGATTATACCTGAACTAAGACAAAAAGATCAACTAAGCTACTGAAGAAGTTAAATGACAAGCAATGAGTTCTTGAATTAGAATTGGGACATAGAAGTGGAGAAAAGGTGACAGATGCTAGAGATTTTAAGGAGTTGAAATTAGCAAAATTTGGTAATTGGTGTTGGTTCTTTCTATTTTCCTAATATAGTTATTAGTGTTGTAACTGGTATATAAGAATAAAGAAGCAGGCAGTCAGACTCTGTGGTAAAGTTGCTAGAAGATTCTAGGGTTGTTTTGTTTTGTTTTATTTTGCTTCTGTTTTGAGAGAGTGGGGAAAGGTTTATGCCTCATAGGGACAAAACAGTCAAGATTGTTATATGCTTTTTTTACTTACAAGTATTAGATGGGAAAGTGTGCTGGTTCCTTATGTGTTATATTTAATAAGCTTAGAGTCTTAGAAGAATAAGTGGGCCACCCATGAAATTACTTTTTAAGTCTTCCTCTTCTCTAGAAGTCTTCTCTAACTTTTATTGCAATGACTTTTCCTGGGATCTTAACTATGAGATTCATTCTGCTTCCATAAACTCTGGTATTTTCTTTCTTATTAAACATCTCATCCCTTGCATCTGTCTAGGGACTTCTATTCTCCATTCTTGCCAGTCTTAGTTTCTACAAAGAAAAGGGAGCCACTGACACAACATATCAGTCTTAAAGATGAAGTTTAATTATCTTAATTTGGATTTTGAGATTAAAATTCAATTAAATTTTAGAGTAGCCTGGAAAAGAGAATATTTGGGGAGAGATGTGATAGTTGTCTTTAAATATCGACATTAATATCATGTAGGAGACTTGTTTAGTTTGGTCTCATTGGAATAAAATAAGAGAGTGGTTAGATATTACAAAGAAGCAAAGTGCAATTAAATGTAAGGAATTGTTGAAAATGTAGAATGGACAATTTGGAAAAGAACAAGATTCCCCTCCATACACATTTTCAAATGGAGTTTCTACTCCATTTCTACTGTAGGGGAAGATTACTGGTCAGGCATAGGTAAGATTAGATAGCCTCTTAAAACTCTATATCTCCAGTATGACTATTATAGGCATAGAGCTGTTCCTTAAGCTACGTTTCTCATTTTATGGGGGAAAAAAGAGGAGAAAAATCATCAAGACTGGGTAAAAACTCACTGTAAAGGTCTGTGCAGCTATATAGTTAGTTTCATTTCTTTCTAAAACATAGGTTTCTGCTATAACCATTTGTCAGTTTCAATGTCTATTGATCACCCCTAAGTTTCTTTCCCATTTTGTGTTAAGGTAGGCTATGGGAGCTATTGGAAGAAAGATATGCTTAATCAATGTTTCCATTTCTACACAAGGACATTTGAAAAACATTTAAGAGAATTTGACTCCATTAAAAACCCAGTAGAAAGCACCCATCCAAGACATCATCAGGCTCTGAGGCATTTAGGGAATGGTAACTTATAAACAGACATGCTGAGACATGGAGAGAGGACAAGTGAGAAAGCTTTCAGCAGCAGGAAACTTCAGCCTTGGTAAGAGCCTTATACAGCTTACATTAAATAACACTTAAAATAGTTCTATGAATGGAAAAATGGAAATTTGATGACAATAATTACATCAGACACAGTAGTGTTGTTTAAAGTAAAGGCTATCTCAAGAATGAACTCATGGTAGTGAAGTGAGAAGAATGATTTTTGCCTAAATCACTCAGTTCACCTCCTAGAAAATATGCCAGACTGAATTCTGATTGGGAAAATCAAGAAAAATTCAGTGAGTCATTTTTCCTGGGAAGCTTAGGAAGACAGATCTGTGGGCCCTAGGATAGGGACTAGTTACATTGCACAATGTAATGGCAGCTACAACTGGGACACAACACATTCTCACATCCAGGGACAAAAAAGGGAGTGAGACAGAGCACCAAGGAAGGAAGCTTCAAGGGAGAAAGGGAACCCAAGGAACACTTGAACTGGCATAGAAAGTAGAACCAGGTATCATCTAATAACTTGCTCATTACCCCATTCTAGATCACAGTTCCAAGGAGGAAAGGGGCAGTTACAAGCAAAATGGGCTTTGGTTGTATACTGAGCAAGAAGTAAATTCCAGAAACTTAGCTGTGTGGCTCTGAGCTAAGAGCAGAGCAGCCACTAAGTTCTAACCTTCAGCACAGCACATAAGCATATAGTGAAACAATCAGGACAGGAGCCCAAGACCAAAGGGGAGCTAGTAGTTCAGTTAGTAGTTCACTTGTTCTGAACCTATGAACTTCCAAGTAAGCTATAACTCAATAGATCCAAATAGACAATAGACCCAAACCTGACTCAGGAGCTTACAGAGTTCATACCAAGATGACTGTCGAACAGACCCTTTCCTGGAAATGTTGAAAACTCCCAGGTTGACCTATGAAAGTAGCAAAAAAAAGGACATAAAAGGACAAAAGCTCAAGTCAGAAATCCTCCCCACACTCACACTTGCCAAAGTGTGCAGAATCCAGCATTAACATAGTCCAAAATCAAGATCTAATCTGGAAGAATGAGCAACCAAAAAACAAAACAAAACAAAACTAACTAACTAACAAACCCAGCCATAAAGATCTATTTTGGTAAAAGAGTAGCTCAAGACTCAAACACAAAAGATAATATCTTGAAAAATCATATACAAGAAAAGCCTCAAAAAAAATGAAAATTAAATAGAAATCCAACAAGAATTCCTAGAAGAGCTAGAAAAGGAGATTCTTTTTAATACCCCCCCCAAAAAAAGATTTTAAAAACTTAATGTGCTCAATAAAGGAAATAAAGGAATAAATTAGAGCTATGCAAGAAAGTTCTGGGGGAAAAAAAAGAACTAAGAGCATGGTAGGAAAAAAAAGTATAAAACCTTACTGAAGAAAATAACTCCTTAAAAACTAGAATTGGCTGATAGAAGCTAATGACTTCATAAGACATCAAGAAATAATAAAAACCAAGTCAGAAAACTAAAAAAGGGGGGGGGAATAAAAATATCTCATAAGAAAAAAGCTAACTTAGAAAATAGATTAAGAAGGGATCATTAAAGAATCACTGAAGTACTAGAAATCCAGGAAGAGAGGGGGGAGGAGAAGAGCAGAGAGAGAAACAGACAGACAGACAGACAGACAGACAGACAGAGACAGAGACAGAGAACCTATATATCGTGTTTCAAGAAATTATATAGGAAAACTACCTATAAAGAGCTAACTTAGAAAATGGGTTAAGGAAGGATCATTTAAGAATCACTGGAGTACCAAAAAGCACACACACACACACACACACACACACACACACACACACACACACAATGAGACAGAGTGACAGAGACAGAGACAAAGAGAGAGGAGGAGGAGAGAGAAAAAAAATTTATATATATATATACATATGTATATATATATATATATGTTTCAAAAAATTATGTAGAAAAATTGCTCAAATACCTTAGCACCAGAGAGCAAGGTAGAAATTGAATCTACCAGTAACCTCCTGAAAGAATTCCAAATCCAGAATTCCTGGGTCAAGGAAAAAATATTACAATTAGCCAAAATGAAGAATTCAAGGACTATGAAGCCACTAATCACACTACTGCTATTTAAAGTAGAAGCTTAGAATATAACATTTGGAAGGTAAAGAATATAGCTTTGAGTTATCAAACTGTGCATACCCTTTGACCCAGCAGTGTTTCTACTGGGCTTATATCCCAAAGAAATCATAAAGGAAGGAAAGGGCCCCACATGTGCAAGAATATTTGTGGCAGCCCTTTTTGTAGTGGCTAGAAACTGGAAATTGAATAGATGCCCTTCAATTGGAGAATGGCTGAATAAATTATGGTATGTGAATATTATGGAATATTATTGTTCTGTAAGAAATGACCAGCAAGACGAATTCAGAGAGGCTTGGAGAGACTTGCATGAACTGATGCTGAGTGAAATGAGCAGAACCAGGAGATCATTTTACACGGCAACAACAGTACTATATGACGATCAATTCTGATGGACATGGCTCTCTTCAACAATGAAATGTTTCAAACCACCTCCAATTGTTCACTGAAGAAAGCCATATATACCCAGAGAGAGGGATGTGAAATGTGGACCACAACATAACATTCTCATACTCCTTGATTGATGTTTGCTTACATTGTGTTTCCTTTATCTGATATATCTTTTGTGTAGATAAGATTTTTCTTGCACAACAATGATGTTTGGAAATATGTATACATATATTCGATTTCCCAATATTTTAACATAATTAACATGTAGTGGATATCCTGCCATCTAGGGGAGGGGTGGGGAGTTGGGGGGAAAAATTTGTAACAGAAAGCTATGTAAGGGTTAATGTTGAAGAATTACCCACACATATGTTATGCAAATAAAATAAAAAAATTAAAATTAAAAAAAAGAATATAGCTTTGGGGCAGCTAGGTGGTGCAGTAGATAGAGCACCAGCCCTGAAGTCAGGAGGACCTGAGTTCAAATCTGATCTCAGATACTTAATGTTCCCTAGCTGTGTGACCCTGGGCAAGTCACTTAACCTCAATCACCTCAGCAAAAAATAAAAATAAATAAAAATAAAGAATATAGCTTTATAAACAAAAATAATCTATTCAGCAAAATTGAGTATAATCCTACGGGGGGGGGGGGTAAGAACCTTTAACAAAATAGGGAACTTTGAAATATTCCTAATGAAAAAGACTAGACCGGAATAAAAAAATCTGACATTTAAACACAGAACTCAAGAGAAATATGAAAAGGCAAACATGATTGAGAAATCATAAGAAATTAAACAAGGTTATATTGTTTACATCCTTATATGGAGACATGAAACACATAATAAATCCTCAGATCTTTACCATTACCAGAGATCTTATAGTGTCTAATTAGAGGGCCTCGGTCTGATTCTATTATATTTAGATGATTTCAAAAAAAAAAAAAAAGAATGGAAATGTGGAGAAAAGATCAACTAGAAGAACAGGAAGGATAAGAAAATTTAATTCACATAATTGGTATATGCAGAGAAGATTTTATGCAATGGAGGGGACAGTGAGAGGAAGTGAACAACACTTGAACTTTAATTTCAACTAAATTGGTTTATAGAAATAAAATATACATATTATACATATATGTGTGTATATAAATATTTATATATATATATGCACATATATATATATACATAGTTGAATGCAGAAATTAATCTTAACCCAACAGGAAGTAGAAGGAAATGGGATTGAGAAAGGAGGAAGGATAATTAAAAGGAAAAGTTAGATTAAGGGAGGCAAAAATCTCTTAAATAGGGGATGAGAGGAAAAGATAATTATAAAAAAATAGAATGGAGGGAAATATAAAGTTAGCAGTCATAATTGTGAATGTTAGTAGGATGAAATGGAAGAGGATGGTAGAATGGATTAGAAACCAGAATCCCACAATATGTTTTTATAAGAACCACCCGTGAAACAGAAAGGTAACCAAGAGACAAAATAAGGGGATAGAGCAGAATTTTTTATACTTCATCTACAGGAGGGGAGAAGGAGGGATGGCAATTATGATCTCAGACAAAGCAAAAAAACAAAAATAGATGTATTTAAAAAGAAGTTGTCTTTAAAGTAAATTAGGAATATGATATGGTAGTCTCAATCCATATTCTAACAGAGAACCAAGACAAAATGGACTCTGATGATCACAATGACAACTCTCTAGTTGATAGAACTAAAGAGTTAGAAGAAGAAACAAAAGAGCATTAAATTACAAAACCCAGAAAATTATGGCAAGAATTAGAAGGAATGATTTTAGAAATTGTGTCAAGTATCCCTATGTTCCAGAAAAAAAATATGAGTTGAGCAGGAGACCATTCTACATGGTCTTTTAGAGTAGTGAAATCCAAAATAGGGTTTAACAGCCTAATATCACAAGGGGCTTAAATTTGCCCCTTTGACCACATTTCTCCCCAGATGACCTAACTTCTGAAGCATTGAAAACTTGCAGACAACCAAAACTAGCTCTGAAAATATCAGCATGCACAAATCTTAAGCTTGGGTGAGACAATGGTTCCCTACCTTCAGTGAAGCAGAACCCACTTCAGCATAAAATTCAAAGTCAAGAAATACATTGGGGAAATGAGTAAACAAAAACAAAAAACAACTTGATCACAAAAAGTTACTTCAGTAAGGCAGGGAAGACCAAGACAAATTTAGAATAAGATAAGATAATAAGCTACAAGCAAAGCCTCAAAGATAAATTCTAATTGGATCCAAGCCTAGTAAGAATTCCTGGAACAGTTAAATAAAGAGATGAGTAATAGAAGGAATGTTTAAAAAAAAAATTGATGGGGCACTGAGTTGGTGTAGTGGATAGAGCACTAGTCTTGAAGTCAAGAGGACCTGAATTCAAATCTGGCCTCAGACACTTAACACTTCCTGGCTCTGTGACCCTGGGCAAGTCACAACCCCAATTGTCTCAAGGAAAAAAAAACTGATACAAGAAAATTATGAAAAAGAATTAGTAGCTAGGTAAAAGAGGCAAAAACAAATAAATAAAATCCCAGAATTGACCTAATGCACAAGAATTCATTGAAAAACCCCTTTAAAAGCAGACTTGGCCAAATGGAAAAATACAAGAAAATAATTCCTTAAAAATGAGTTAATTAAATGAAAACTGATGACTCTCTGACGCATCAAAAACCAATAAAACAAAGTCAAATTCAAAAGAAATAGAATAAAATATAAAAACTGAAATGGAAAATAAATAAATGAGAAATAATTTAATAATTACTGGGCTACCTGAAACTCATGATCAAAAAAGAAAAACAAACCTAGACATTATATTTCAAGAAACTATAAAGGAAAAATGCTTTAAATATTAAATAACAGTGGGTGAAATAGAAATTGAAAAAATCCACCGATTGACTCCTGAAAAAGATTATAAAATGAAAACTCTTTGGAATGTGATAGCCAAATTTCAAAGTTCCCACGTCAAGGAGAAAATATTGCAAATAGTGAGAAAGGAATGAAATATAGGAATGTAGTGGGGGAAGAAGAAAGGGAGAAGTAAAACTGGGGAAATTTCTTTCATATAAAGAATGAACACAGAGTTTTTATAGTGAAAGGAAAATGAGGAAAAAGGTTTGGGCAGCTAGTATATAGAGCACTAAGCTTGGAGTCAGAAAAACCTGAGTTCAAATCCAGCCTCAGACAGTGATTGTGTGACTTTCAGCAAGTCACATAATCTCTGTTTGCCATAAGCTGTTATAAAAGAAAATAGCAAACCACTCCAGTATTCTTACCAAAAACAATAACAACAACAACAACAACAACAACAACAACAACAACAACAACAACAACAAACCCATAGACAATATGATCTACAAGGGTCATAAAGGGACAGACACAATTGAACAATGATAATCAGCTGAACAAATTGTGATCTATTATTGTGATATAGTAGTATTTTCCTATAAAAAATGATAAAAGGGTATGATTTTAGGAAAACATGACAAGACCTATATGAACTTATGCAAAATAAAGTGAGAAGAACTGGTAAATAATTGTGCACAGTGGCAGCAATGTTATAAAAATAATCAACTGTAAAACACTTAGCTGCTCTGATCAATACAATGATAAAATTCCTTTTTTTTTTTTTTCTTTTTGCTGAGGCAATTGGGGTTAAGTGACTTGCCCAGGGTCACACAGCTGGGAAGTGTCTGAGACCAGATTTGAACTCAGTTCCTCCTGACTTCAGGGCTGGTGCTCTACCCACTGCGCCACCTAGCTGCCCTGCAATGATAAAATTCCAAAGGATAAATGAAGAAAACATGATTTCCATCTCGGAAGAGAAAATTGATGAATTTTGAATGCAATTTGAAGTATAATTTTTCTCACTTTCTTTTTTCATTTTGCTAGTTTTTTTGCAATGCAGCTAATATGAAAATATGTTTTGCATGATTTAACATGTATAGTTAATATTTTATCACTTGCCTTCTCATGAGGTGGGGGAGGGAGTAGAAAGGAAGAAGAGAATTTAGAACTCAAAATTTTTTTAAAAAAATAACAAAAATAGAAAAATAATATTTTGGGGAGAAGCTTCACTTCAGAGACTGACACTCACACAAAGTCTAGGCTTTGCAAGGAAGAAATGTGTGGTTTAATGTGCATCATCCTTCCTAAATAGACTTGGCCTACTTTTTTGAAGAAAATGAGGATTGAGTGACTTACTCAGGGTCCCACGGGCAGTATTTTCTAAAACCAAATAGTTTAGTCCATTTTAATTAGTTTGGTGATACTCTTCAATCAAGGTGACATTATGATTTCCTGAGCTGATTCCTAATTCTATGATGCCAATTCAGTCTATTATCATCTTTCTTAGTCTCTTAAATCTTGTCCATGATATGTTTGTCTTTATAGCTTGTGGATTACAGAGCAGAGTTCAGTAAATGGTGGATAACTGAATTCAAGACTATCAAGTTTCCTTCCCAAGGAACCATATTTGATTTTTACATAGATCCAGAAACAAAGAAATTTGAGCCCTGGTCCAAACTCATCCCCAAATTTGAATTTGACCCAGATCTACCTTTACAGGTAAGTGTGAGTAAGTAGACATTATTAATATAGTTTCCACAAGATATTATAGGTACCCTAGCTTTGGGTATCATTAATATATTAGTGATTTTGACACTCAGAAACTGAGGATTTTCCCATCACATTTTCAATAGAACCTTGTTCCTATGACTCCAGGGAGATCCTTCTAAAAATCAGGAGAGAAAATGATACTTCTCCTAGCCAATGAAATTCCCCACCACTTATGCATTTTTTAGGGTATATTTTAGTAGAGTGATAAAGTGAATGTTCTCTTCTTTCTTATATTTCAGGCCTGCCTGGTACACACTGTTGAGACTATTCGTGTGTGCTATTTCATGGAAAAGCTCCTGGAACACCAAAGACCTATCATGCTGGTGGGAAATGCAGGCACTGGGAAGTCTGTGCTGGTAGGAGCAAAATTGTCCTCCCTAGATGCAGATGAATACATGGTGAAGAATGTCCCATTCAATTATTATACCACATCTGCAATGCTACAAGGTAATGGAAAACAAAAGGAAGTAGCAAAATGAAAGTATTGGCTTTTCCATCTAATTTAAATAGATCATGTTACATTAACTACACAACTAGAACATAAAATGCATATATTTGGTTTATTCTCCAGGGCTAATCTTTCTTTTCTTATCTCTTTTCTGTCAACTCTCCCTTCCTTCTATGTCCTTCAGTGTCATTTCCTTTTATAATTCTTACTTTTTCTCTTTCTCCATTTAAAGCTTAAAAATAAACCTAAGGGGATTCTATCAAAAATAAGTGAGGAAAATGAAGAAGTAATTTACACCATTCTTCAATGGTAGATGTTCTTCACTGTGGTTGATAAATACAAATACATATGAACATTTAGCCAAGTTGTAATAGCCTCTTCATGATGGTAAAAAAATGAAACTGAAATTTAATTGATACCGTTCGCCAATCAAAAGTGATTTCTTCTGACTTCATGCACATAAAACTTTGTGCATATCTCTTGTGTGGCACTCATCATATAATTCCTTGTCCCCAAATACAATATCACATCTCTCATCTCCTTTCCTTTGGTAACCTATGCCTGGAATGTGGTCCCTCCTCATCTCTTCCCTTTAGCTTCCCTGGCTTCCTCCAAGACTCAGGTTCAATGTCTTTTTTCTATAGATTATCATTCTTGAAACCACCAGTTCCTATTACTATTAATTTCTGCAATTACCTTCCATCTACTCTGTATACATCTTGTATATGCCTAATTATTTGCTAATAGTATCCTTTATTAGAATGTAAGGTTTGTGAAGATAGGTACTATTTTTGCCCTCTCCCCTTTTTTTGTATCCTCAGTGCTTAACACAGTAATTAGCACATATTAAGAGATTAATAAATGCCCATTGTTCAACTTAATAAAGATATGAATGATGTTGAAAGAGCTGTACTCATTTAGCCCATTACACATTAATGCTGACTAACTTTAGTTAGGTTCTCTCTGTTGTTTGTCTATATTTTATTACTCTCTTTTTGATTCCCTATAGGAGCTCTTCTTACTCTCTCTGGTTTCTTAATAACTCAATTCTATTCCCTTGCCTCTTCACTATCTTCCTGATCTTCTAAGTTACAACACCCATTTTCTTCCCATTACTACAGTCTCAGAGGGAAAGTTTCCTATAGTCTTTCTAAGTCTAAATCCTTCAAATGTTCTTTTGATTCAGTTCATCTTTATTTTCTCTATTAACTATTCCCTCAGTTCTTTCCAGATCTTCAGCTTCTTTTTTCTCTCCCCTGATTTCTTCCTCTTTGCCTAGAAAATGAATAACAAAGACGTTTCCTCAAGGATTATTATCAAAAAACTTTTAACTAGTGCTTTAAGTTTTGTTCAATGCTTTGTCTCATCAATATTAGGAAGTAAGTACTACAACTTTATTCCTATCTTAAAGATGAGGAATCTGAGACTCACAAGAAGTTGACCTAGTCATGGAAAACAGATAATAAGCATCAGAAATAGTATCTGAAACCAGGTCTTCCCAATCCTAAGTGCAACATTCTATCCACAAGATTACTAAAAAATGAATATTCCACTATTTTAAGCTAGTCATATTCTATTCAGCCTCTCATAATAATTATTGACAATAAATAACATTAAATGCAGCTTTTTTTTACTTTCTCTGCTTGTCATTTGACTGGCAAGTAGCAAAAAGGACAAAAGACTGAAAGAGAAAAGGGAAAAACAAAAAAGTTGGGTAACTTATTGACTTGGTAAGCTAACACTTGAGTATTTAATAATAAGCTATGATATAAACTGTAACCTCTAATATATCATTAATTTATTCAATAAGCATTTTTTGAATGCATTAAGAATTCTCTCTATACTAAACAGTGGGGACTCAGTTCTAAAACTTTGTAAGAAATATCTTCTCAGTAACCTCTATAATAATATAATCATAATGTCAGCTATAGTTTTGAAAAGTTATCTCCTTAAGCCTTCTGTACCAAGAAGATATTCAAATTGTCTCAGATTATTATTTCTTCAAAACAGAAGATACCATAAATTAATATCAAAATAATAGATATTTATTATGCTGTATACAAAGCACTATGATAGTCATTGTAGGGAATACAAAGATATATTGGGCATGGTACCTATCATAAAGCAATTTAGTCCAGTTGAGGAGAAAAGAAATAAATTTACAATAATAATAATAATAATAATAATTGACAATTATATAGGTTTTAAGGGTTTGGGGAGTTCATTTTATTGATTTGAAATTAATTCTTTTTAAAAATATATTTATTTAATATTTTCCCCAGTACATTTAAAACAAGTTTTTTTTACATTTGTTTTTAAAACATTTGAGTTCCATGTTCACTCTTTTATTCTCACCCCCAAATAAGAAACTACATGTAAAGTTATGCAGAACATTTCCATAAAAGTCATGTTGTAAAAGAAAACATAGATCCCCCACCATAATAAAAAAACACCCCAAGAAAAATAAAGTTTAAAGAGGGGGAAGAGAGTGATAAGGGGAGAGAGTGAGAAGGAGAAAGAGACAGAGACAGACAGACAGACAGAGAGAAACAGAGATAGAGACAGATTCAGAGACACAGAGACAGAAAATACTCTGGTTGTGCATAGGATTCTTCAGCATAACTACGTCAGAGTAGTTGTGGATCATTGTATCATTGGGAATAGCAAAGTCATTTACAGCTGATCATCCCAGAACACTGGTATCACTTAATATACATAGTACATTTCACTTTGCTTGAGTTCATGTGAGACTTTCCAGGTTTTTTCTGAGAGCATTCTGCTTATCATTTTCCATAGAAAATTCCATATTCCTAGACACATGCCAGAGTTTATTCAACCATTCCCCAATTGATGGATATTTCCACAATTTCCAATTCATGGTGTAAGTGAGGCCAGGATGGCAGATCTTATTGAACTTCTGCTTATTCCATGGCTTCAAGTTGCCAGTCTAATTTTCATAAGCCATTTTGCAAATGGGTGCCAAAATTGGAGTGGGAATGGTGAAAAGAAGTGGTTCATGTTAATAACCACCCTATCTATTCAGAGTCTTCCACGTTCCACATTCATCATCTTGAAATTGTAATCCATGTATAGCTCTTCCATTTAGGAAATGTCCAGTCCTTAAGGACTAAATTAATTTTAAAAACTTGTTTAATATTGGAGGGATTAGAATCTATTATCTTCCAAGACTTCTGTTTTTCTTTTAGTTGACTCCAGGGTATGTTAGCTAAATGGCACAGTGGATAGAATGCTCGACCTGAAGTCAGGAAGACTCATCTTCCTGAATTCAGATCTAGCTTCAGACACTTGTGTGTGATCCTGGACAAGTCACTTAACCCTGTTTCCTCATCTGTAAAATGAAGGAACCTAAACCACTCCAGTATCTTTGCCAAGAAAACCCCAAAATGGGGTCACAAAGAATCTGAAAGTACTGAACATCAGCAACAAAATTGTACTCCAAGCCAATTTCTCACAGGCTTTTCTCTTAAAAGAATAAAGAGCTTAATCAACCCAAATTATAGTCATTTCTTAATTCCAAAGATTTATTTGAATACCATTACCTTGAGAAATAAACAAGTCCTTCCAAGAAAATATTTTTCTGTATTAAAAAAGAATTTCATTCACAACTATTTCTTCAGCAAGCTGATACATTTCAGTTTGACAGATCTCTTATGTATATATTAAATCTGTTAGGAATGGAGTTGGCAAAAAGTGTTGGATGATTAATTGGTTGCTATTTTATTGTAATTAAATGCTAATTATATTCATGTTTGAAACACTTAATTTAACTCAGTACTAGAACATTAGAATATTTTGGCTTCTTGGAGGAGTTTATCTTTTCAGCCTGTCACTTTCAAATATATGTCTTGACATTTTCCCCTTGTGTACAGCTTTTGGTTTAATAGAGAAGAAATCAAATGGATTTTAGCACTTCCAAATGTAATGGACAAGTGTTGATTCTTTTAGTCTATAAATCTTTAATTATTTTACTGAGAAAAATACTTGTACTCTATTTTAAAATTTTTTGCCCAGACTAGAACATTACCTTGTTGGGTTTATTCTGATTCTCTAATTTAAAAAACTACAGTGTGTTTTTATATTTACTCTTCAGAGTATCAAAGTGTTACTTTAGGGACAAAAAAGGTTGGGAGTAATCAAAAGTGAATAGGCAAGACAAATAATGATGAATGATATCAGCTTCTGATAAAAATCTAGAAAATCACCTTCTACCATGTCCAAAACTCTAGTAAAATTATGACAGACAGTAATATTTACAATAAAACCAACACTTATTCTGGGGTACCAGAAAAATCTTTGAACTCTTCATTTTATAAGCAATTCAAGAAACTAAAGGCACTTTCATAAATAGCATTATGGACTTTTATTCTTTATATTTGATTGATAGAGATCAAGGTCCAATTTAAAAATTTCCTTGAGAATAGAACTCAGTCAATCAAACAAGCATTTATTCAACACCTGCTATGCACCCCACTGTGCTAAGAACTGAGGATACAAAGACAAGAATTCATATTCTAATAGGAGACAACATGTAGATAGCTAATAATATTTACATATGCTTATATACAAATATACATACATATATACATATATAGATATAGATATATACATATATGTGCATATCTGAATATGGATTAGATGATAACCTAATAGGGAAAGACATTAATAGCTGGGGAATCAAAAAAAGAGCTCTTTCAGAAGGTAATACTTGAGCTGAGCCTTTAAGTAACTTAGGAAAGCTGAGAGAGAGAAAGAGAGAGAGAGAGAGAGAGAGAGAGAGAGAGAGAGAGAGAGAGAGAGAGAGAGCGAGCAGTCTTAGTTGTCTTCTCTCACTGTCTGGCTGTTTTAATAGCTGTCCTAGAAAAGCCTCTGGACAAGAAAGCTGGCAGAAATTATGGCCCACCTGGCACCAAGAAACTTATCTATTTCATTGATGACATGAACATGCCTGAGGTAGATGCATATGGAACAGTGCAACCCCACACACTCATCAGGCAACATATGGACTATGGACACTGGTAAGTACTGAGATGCTGATAAGATGCATTAAATGAGGTTTGGGGTAAAGTTGGGATTTGAAGTGTACAAGTATGTTAAAGTAGAAAGTTTATATTTGAGGTTATAAATTTTGTCTCACTTTTTAGTAATTAAAAATCCCTTAGAGAGCTTGATTATATTTCTTCTGAATTTCTTATTCCTGAAAACATGTTCCTCCTATACAAGACTTGGGAACTGACATTAAAAATTAATCTTTTAGTGGTATAAAAATTGAGGAAATATCCTTAAAGGTTATATTCAAGTTATGATGGCATGATTTTTAATAAGTAACAGGCTTGGCTTTGTCAGATGAAGAATAGTGATTTCTGTAGAGACTTAAGTTTTGAGGTTTGATAATTACGTTCAATCATGAAGGAGTGATTTCTCTTGCTGTTCTGCCTTCCCATTATCTGAATCAGGCTTTTGAGATAGAAATTTTCTTTTCCATTTATGTAGTTCTTGATTTTTTTTGTTGAAAGAACAATTTGAGCAAATTATTATTTCAAGGAATGCCCTGGCCTTCTAAAACTTAAGTAAAGCAATGATGCAAGATATACTTGCAAATAAATTGCCTATATAAGTAGTATAGAACATATGTTCTATAGAATTTTAGAAAGGGGAAAATAAATATGGGTTGTAATAATTGGATTTGAAGCATGTTGAAAGTTTACAACTCGATGAGTCAAACACCACTGTGATCTTTGGAAAAAAAAAACCAGGAATCAATACCTGAGGACAACAGCAGTTGGACTCTAGGGAATATAAATCAACACCAAATCCTTCCAGAATTTCAGAGAGTCTAACCTTAATCCAAAGTCCCTTGGGAAGTAAGGCTGTAGGAAAAAGTAAACAAAAAAAAAATTAAAATGACTCCCACAGTAAAGAACTATTGTGTTTCAAAGGATGTCCAACACATAAAACCAGGATAAGAAAATAACTCCAAAACACTTATAAGCAAATCCTCAAAGGAAAAACACAGCTTTCCCACCACTTTGATATAATCACTGCAAAATCAATTTTAAAATTTTCTTTATTTCGTGTGTTACCATGACAAGAAGGGGGAAAAATGATCACTAGGTGATGGGCCTTTCCATTGAATTTGTAGAAGAACACCTCATAAAACAGTAAAACTCTGTCCCTCCTAAGCTAGCACACTATACTTTTTGAATAACTAATAATAAGTTGATTTTTTTCTTGTAACAAGCCTAAACTGCATTTTTTTTCAGTTTTACCCAGTTCAAGTCTCATGCCACGTGTACTAAAATCTAATCTTCTCTCTTCCATGTGGTATTCCTTCGGCCACTTGAAATCAACTCTCATATCTCCCCTAAGTCATCTCTTTTACAGATAAAATTCTTCTAGCTCCTTTAACTGATTCTTGTGTGTCATAACAATATTTGTTATAAATGTTCCTGTAGATTCTATCCAACCTATGAGTGTTTCTTAAAATACATGTCCAGAACATTATATAATATTCCAGATATGATAGAGATAAGAGAACAATAAGATTCCGACCTTCCTTGTATCAGACACTATGTCTCTCTTAAAGTTGCCTAAGGTTAAAGTTTCCTTTTGCTTTTCCTTTTGCCACCATTTTATAGATGATTCATATTAAAGTTAGAATTTGCTATAATTCCCAAATTTTTTTAATTAAATGCTAACCAGGCACATATTCTTTTATCTGTGAAGGTGATTTTTTAACTGAAGTATAAGACATTGTAGTCATTTGTTACATTTCATCTTATTAGATTCTGTTCAGTGTTCTAGCCTCAGATCACTTTTGACCTTTACTCCTACTTCCATAATTTAGCTTTGTATCATCTGCAAATTTCATATGCATGCATCCTTTCTTCAAGATGTTCATAATAATGTTAAACATTTTCTCTATCACAGCATGAATCCACTTAATTATGCTGTTGTTTTGACTTCATCTCCATGATTCCACAAGAATTGAAAGAGAAACTGTCAAATTTGTTAAAATTTAGATAAATATTTGTCTTGTCCACATTCTTGAAGAGACAATGCTTGAATGAACAAAATCCACCTGAGTTCATACCTCCTTCATACTTTCTATTGACATTCATGCTTTAATGTCACAGGTATGACAGGAATAAACTGTTTCTTAAGGAAATCATGAATGTGCAATATGTGGCCTGCATGAACCCCACAGCTGGAAGCTTTACCATTAATCCTCGGCTACAGGTACCAATCTAGAGGTTACATATACAATGGTGAAATAATCTCTCCTTCAAAAAAGTTTATAATCTACTAGTGAAAGGAGAGGGATGGGGAACAACATATTCCCAGGTAAATAAATTCAAAATATATGCAAAACCAATCAAAAGTGATAAGACTGGGAGTACTCATAACAGAATCAAGAAAGCCTACTTACGGAGTTAGCATTTGACTTGAGACTTGAAATGAGTTAGATATTCACAAATGGGAGAATGTCTATGCAAAGGCATGGAGATGGGAGATAGAATGTTGTGTACAGAGCTAATGTGGCTGGAACAAAAAATGTGCTAGAGGAGGTAATATGTGATCAGCCTGAAAAATAAGCTGGAGCAAAATTGTAAAGGGTTTTAAATGCCCAAGAAATGAGCATATATTTTGCCCTATCTGTAGAAGGGAACCATAGGAGGTTTTGAGCAAGATAATAATATTATCAAACCTATGCTTTAGACATCTTAATTTGGCAGCTGTATGGAGTATGCATTGAAGAAAGAAAAAATTATAAAGAAGGAAACTAATTAGGATGCTACTTCAATGATGAGAAGAGCCAGAAGGAAAGTGATTATGGTATAAGTAGAGGGAATACAATAGGAAGCAGTAGATGTTCAAAAGGTAAAATTACTGAGTTTGGGCATCTGATTGATTATGAAGAATGAGTGAGAAAAAAAAGTTTCAGATGACTCCTTGTTTGTCCTTCATTCGGGAAGAAGACCATAATATTGGAAAGGAGATGCCATAACTTGCAAGTAAATTGGATTTATGTGAGAGAGGGCTATACAAAGTTACCAGCTTCAACTCTCTCCTCCTGAGTCATCTGGGTCCAGTGGCAAGATATATATATAGATCAGGACAATTGGTTCTTTAAATAAATGAATGAATAAAGCTAATGTTAATGCCACAACTCTTGATAGATGCACAGATTCAGAGAAAGCCTCAAATAATCAGTAATAAGCAGATGGAATTTTATAGATTATACAAATAAGAGCTTCAAGGACATCATTTATTATAATCAAACATCAAAACAGGAAAGAACACGAGCAGAAATCTTACCCAAATGCCTGATTTTATAAATGAGTAAGATCAGGTACAAAAAGAAGTGACTTGCCCAAGATCAAGTAGCAACTTACTGGCAGATCTGGAATTCAAAGCCAGATTTAACCATGTCACATTACTTCTAGAACATTGTCTCAGTAAAATAAAAATGTACTAATGGAATCTTTCAAAGGAGACATAAAGATAGATCAGATAGAAAGAGAACCACAGCAGAGTCACAAAAACAAGAGTATCTAGGAAGAAAGGGTAATTAACAAGAACCTCATTGTGCATTATTTGTGTAGCAAGGGCATCCAATACAATGGTATAAATCTTAAAATATTTCATCTTTGTCTGGAATTTGTGTTGGCAACAAAAGAAACATCTAATCTTCCAACTCATTTTTCTTTTCTTATACAGCGTCATTTTAGCATCTTTGTGCTCTCCTTTCCGGGAGTAGATACGTTATCTACAATTTATAGCACCATCTTGACTCAGCATCTAAAACTTGGTAACTTTCCAACATCACTGCTAAAGTCCACCTCCCAACTCATCAACTTGGCCATTACCTTCCACCAGAAGATTGCTGCCACATTTCTCCCCACAGCAATAAAATTCCACTACATCTTCAACCTCCGTGACTTCTCCAATATTTTCCAAGTGAGTATGTCTTCTTCTTTCATCATGACTAATATTTACATATTATGGGTCTTAATGTGCTTTACAAATTTTTATTTTATTTAATCATAACAACAGTTCTGTGAGGTAAATATTGATGGTATATCTATTTTTACAGTTTGTAAATTGAGATGTAAAGAAGTTAAATAACTTGCCATGGTTATACAACCAATAAATATTGGAGTTGAAATTTGATGCTAAGTCTCTCCCAACCCCAAACCTAGTACTTTTCCTAATATACCACAGTACCTCCTATAGACTCTGGGAAAGAGAAGTATGGAGTTGTTTTAAGGGATGAACCTGAACCTCAATGACTACATCATTGATTACTAAAGCAAATGTTAATGCCATCAGTAATAGTAAACTCAATAGTGAACTTGCTTCAAGATGACATTGAAGAGTTTTATAGGGCTTCCCTTATACAGACTGGTGAATGAATTTTTTTTCTGATTTATCATTAATCTATCTAGTTCTATGGCAAACTCTGCCAAGCATTTCATAGTCACTCAAATGTGCTCCAAGAATAAAATCAACAACATACATCAGCTCCTTAATAATGCTTCTTATTATGCTATTTAAAATGTTTCCCAGGAAAATTAAAACAACTCTGAGGTACCACTACACACCTGTCAGATTGGCTAAAATGACAGGAAAAGATAATGACGAATGTTGGAGGGGATGTGGGAAAACTGGGACACTGATACATTGTTGGTGGAACTGTGAACGGATCCAACCATTCTGAAGAGCAATCTGGAACTATGCTCAAAAAGTTATCAAACTATGCATACCCTTTGACTCAGCAGTGTTTCTATTGGGCTTATATCCCAAAGAGAACTTAGAGGAGGGAAAGGGCCCCACATGTGCAAGAATGTTTGTGGCAGCTCTTTTTGTAGTGGCTAGAAACTGGAAACTGAATGGATGCCCATCAATTAGAGAATGGCTGAATAAATTATGGTATATGAATGTCATGGAATATTATTGTTCTGTAAGAAACGACCAGCAGGAGGATTTCAGAGAAGCCTGGAGAGACGTGCATGAACTGATGCTGAGTGAAATGAGCAGAACCAGAAGATCATTATACACGGCAACAACAATACTATATGACGATTAATTCTGATGGACATGGCTCTCTTCAACAATGAACTGTTTCAAACCAGTTCCAATTGTTCAGTAAAGAAAGCCATATACACCCAGAGAGAGGGATATGAAATGTGGACCACAACATAACATTTTCATGCTCTCTATTGATGTTTGCTTGCATTGGGTTTCCCTTCTCAGATTTTTTTTTCTTGTAGATACGATTTTTCTTGTACAGCAAGATAACTGTAAAAATATGTATACATATATTTGACTTGTCAAGTATTTTAATATAATTAACATGTAGTGGTCTTCCTGCCATCTAGGGGAGGGGAGGGGACTAGGGGGTGAAAATTTGTAATGGAAAGCTTTGTAAGGGTCAGTGTTGAAGAATTACCCTTACATATGTTTTGCAAATAAAAAGCTTTAATTAAAAATAAAGTAATTAATTAAAATAAAATAAAATGTTTCCCAGATATCTGTAAGCAAATTTCTGTCCCCCTTACCTCACAACTTCACAAATGCAAAGGCTCCCCATCCCCATCTCATTCCTATTATCACTCCTCCTATCTCTTTAATCCAGTTGGAATTTTACTGTCTATAAGTAAGATATGATAACCTGTGTAGACTGGGGGAGAGGAGGGAAGGAAAAAGGCAGAAGGGGAGAGAAGAGAAAGAGAACAAAAGAAAGAAAAGGATGGGGGAGGAGGGAAACAAAGGATGGCTCCGGAGGGGAAAGTGAGGCAGGTGATCTTTCATAGCCTTCCCTCACTTAAATCCAATTCACTTGCATGCCATGGCATCACCTCTCTGATGTCAAGGTCCTCTTCAAGAATAAAGGACGACTTCCTTCCGGGGGTGGAGCCATGGTGGCGGAGATCAGACAGGAGTCTCTGTAACCTCCTCTAACCTCCCCTCAAACCTACAACATATAAAGCCTCTAGACTGATTCTGAAGCAAAAAAATCCACAATATCTGGAGAACAACACGATTCTAGAAGAAGATAGTCTGGAAGAACCTCAAAACAGGTCTGTTTTAATTGGGCAGGGGGGTGGTCTACTGAACCCAGACTGCAGCACAGGGAGACTGGGGCAGGGAGCTGGAGCAGGGAGCTGGAACAGGAGTCGGAACAGGAGTGGGAGCGTTGTGCTTTTCACACACCTGGGAGTCTTCTGCAGGCCTCTTGGAACAATCTGTCCTGATTGTGGGCAGATGGTTTGGAGGGTCTGCCTTTTGAGGGGGATAGATTGTGAACCACTGAACCCCTGATGAGCATCGGACCTAGCTGCCATTACACAACACCTTAAAGCAATCAATCAAACAACAGGACTGATCAGCACCAGAAATAATTCAATCAACGGAGCTGCCCAGTACCTGAAATAATTCAATCAGCAGAACCGCCCCAGGGTGAACTAAAGCAGAACTGCCCAGCACCTGACATAATTCAATCAGCAGAACTGCCCAGTTCCTGAAATAACTCAATCAGCAGAACTGCCCCAAGGCAAATTAAAGCAGCTGTCCCACCTTTGCCTTAAACAGACCTCACACCTTTAAAAAAAATGAATAAAAAACCAAAAAGAGCTCTCACCATAGACAACTTTTATGGAGAGAGGGAAGAACAGACCTCAAATCCCGAGGCCCCTAAAGGTAAAGCAACTCCAGAAAAAGCCCCAAAGAGAGACATAAATTGGTCTCCAAGTCACAAGGCTTTCTTTGAAGATTGCATAAAAAATCTTAAAAGAGAGTTAGAAGAAACATGGGGAAAAGAAATGAGATCACTGCAAAATAAAATAGAAAAAAATGGAAAAAGAATGCAATGAACAAAAAAATGTAATTGGTCAATTGCAAAAGGAACTAAAAACAGTAACTGAAGAAAATAAGACATTAAAAATTAGAATTGAACAATTGGAAATGAATGACTCATCAAGACTTCAAGAATCAGTCGAACAAAAACAAAAAAATGAAAAGATAGAGAAAAACATGAAATACCTCCTAGGAAAAACAACTGACCTGGAAAATAGATCTAGGAGAGACAATCTAAGGATTATAGGGCTTCCTGAAAGCCATGATGAAAAAAAGAACCTAGACACTATCTTCCAGGAAATCATAAAAGAAAACTGCCCTGATATTTTAGACCCAGAAGGCAAAATACTCCTTGAAACAATCCACTGATCACCTCCTAAAAGAAACCCAAAAATGAAGTCCCCCAGAAATATCGTGGCTAAATTCCAGAACTATCATACCAAGGAAAAGATATTACAAGAATCCAGAAAGAAACAATTTAAATATCGGGGAGCTACAATTAGGATCACACAGGACCTAGCAGCTTCTACTTTGAAGGATCAAAGGGCCTGGAATCAGATATTCCGAAGGGCAAAGGAACTTGGATTACAGCCAAGAATAAGTTACCCAGCTAGAATGAGCATTATCTTCCAGGGAAGAAGATGGTCATTCAATGATATAGGAGAATTTCACCTATTTCTACTGAAAAGACCAGAACTGAACAAAAAATTTGATTTACAAACACAGAACACAAGAGAAACATAAAAAGTTAACAAGAAAAAAAAACTCTTGAGAACTATATTTATGTTATAGATACTTATAGAATGAGGGTTGATTTTATGAATCTATTATTACATTTATGATTATGGTATGATTACTGTGATTTTATGATTATTGTGATATGATTACTGTGATTTTATGATTATTATGATATGTTTATTGTGATTTTATGATTATAATGATATGATAAACTGAAAAAGAAATTAGAGGTAGAAAAGGGATAACACTGGAAGAAGAGGAAAAGGAGGTAAAATAAGGGAAATTACATCACATGTAGAGGCAAAGAAAACCTATAATGATTGAGGGGAGAAAAGGGAGGGGAATGAGAATTGGGAATAATAGACGTACTTATAAGGAAACAGGAGGGAAAGGGGGGGAAAGGGGTAGGTGGGGCTCTAAAGGGGAAGGATTGTT
>JAJPUD010006944.1:39287-61875 GCA_023553655.1 Myrmecobius fasciatus
CTCCTACCAAACTCTTTTTATGATACAGACATGGTACTGATACCTAAACCAGGTAAAACAAAAACAGAGAAAGAAAATTATAGACCAATCTCCTTAATGAATATTGATGCAAAAATCTTAAATAAAATATTAGCAAAGAGATTACAGAAAATCATTCCCAGAATAATACACCATGACCAAGTAGGATTTATACCAGGAATGCAGGGATGGTTCAATATTAGGAAAACTATTAACATAATTGACTATATTAATAACCAAACTAACAAAAACCATATGATAATCTCAATAGATGCAGAAAAAGCATTTGATAAAATTCAACATCCATTCCTATTAAAAACATTAGAGAGTATAGGAATTAATGGACTTTTCCTTAAAATAGTCGGTAGCATCTATTTAAAACCATCAGCTAGCATCATATGTAATGGTGATAAACTGGAACCATTCCCAATAAGATCAGGGGTGAAACAAGGTTGCCCACTATCACCATTACTGTTCAATATTGTATTAGAAATGCTAGCCTTGGCAATAAGACAAGAAAAAGAGATTAAAGGAATTAGAGTAGGTCATGAGGAAACCAAATTATCACTCTTTGCAGATGATATGATGGTCTACTTAGAGAACCTTAGAGAATCAACTAAAAAACTATTAGAATTAATCCACAACTTTAGCAAAGTTGCAGGATACAAAATAAATCCACATAAATCATCAGCATTTTTATACATCATCAACAAAATGCAACAGCAAGAGATACAAAGAGAAATTCCATTCAAAATAACTATCGATAGTATAAAATATTTGGGAATATATCTGCCAAGGGAAAGTCAGGATCTATATGAGCAAAACTACAAAACACTCTCCACACAAATAAAGTCAGATCTAAACAATTGCAAAAACATCAAGTGCTCTTGGATAGGTCGAGCAAATATAATAAAGATGGCAATACTACCTAAACTAATCTATCTATTTAGTGCTATACCAATCAAACTCCCAAGAGATTATTTAACTGAACTAGAAAAAATAACAACAAAATTCATCTGGAAAAACAAAAGGTCAAGAATTTCAAGGGAATTAATGAAAAAAAATGCAAATGAGGGTGGCCTAGCTGCACCAGATCTAAAACTATATTATAAAGCAGTGGTCACCAAAACCATTTGGTACTGGATAAGAAATAGAGTAGTGGATCAGTGGAATAGGTTAGATTCACAGGACAAAATACTCAATGACAATAGTAATCTAGTGTTTGATAAACCCAAAGACCCCAATTTTTGGGATAAAAACTCACTATTTGACAAAAACTGCTGGGATAATTGGAAACTAGTATGGAAGAAATTAGGCATTGACTCACACCTAACACCATATACCAAGATAAGGTCAAAATGGATTCAGGATCTAGGCATAAAGAATGATATTATAAACAAATTAGAACAATGTAGGATGGTTTACCTGTCAGACCTGTGGAGGGGAAAGGAATTTGTGACCAAAGAAGAGCTAGAGGTCATCATTAATCACAAAATAGATAAGTTTGACTATATCAAGTTAAAAAGTTTTTGTACAAACAAAATGAATGCAGACAAGATTAGAAGGGTAGCAGTAAACTGGGAAAATATTTTTACATCCAAAGGTTCTGATAAAGGCCTCATTTCTAAAATATATAGAGAATTTACTCAAATATATAAGAATTCAAGCCATTCTCCAATGGATAAATGGTCAAAAGATATGAACAGACATTTTTCAGACGAAGAAATTGAAACTATTTCCGGTCACTTGAAAAGGTGTTCCAAGTCACTATTGATCAGAGAAATGCAAATTAAGACAACTCTGAGATACCACTACACACCTGTCAGATTGGCTAAAATGACAGGAAATGATAATGATAACTGTTGGAGGGGATGTGGGAAAACTGGGACACTGATACATTGTTGGTGGAACTGTGAATGGATCCAACCATTCTGGAGAGCAATTTGGAGCTATGCTCAAAAAGTTATCAAACTGTGCATACCCTTTGACCCAGCAATGTTTCTACTGGGCCTATATCCCAAAGAGATTTTAAAGGAGGGAAAGGGACCCACATGTGCAAAAATGTTTGTGGCAGCCCTTTTTGTAGTGGCAAGAAACTGGAAATTGAAAAGATGCCCATCAATTGGAGAATGGCTGAATAAATTATGGTATATGAATGTTATGGAATATTATTGTTCTGTAAGAAATGACCAACAGGAGGATTTCAGAGAGGATTGGAGAGACTTGCATGAACTGATGCTGAGTGAAATCAGCAGAACCAGGAGAACATTATACACAGCAACAAGACTATACGATGATCAATTTTGATGGACATGGTTCTCTTCAACAATGATGTGACTCAAACCACTTGTTCTGTGATGAAGATAGTCATATACATCCAGAGAGAGGCCTGTGGGAACTGAGAATGAACCACAACACAGCATTTTAACGCTTTCTATGAATATTTCCATGCATTTTGTTTTCCTTCTTAGGTTGTTTTTCTTTTCTTCTCTTTCTAGATCTGATGTTTCTTGTGCAGTAAGATAACTGTATAGATATGTATACATGTATTGTATTTGTCATATAATTTATCCTATTTAGCATGTATTAGATTACCTGTTGGGGGATGGGGGGAAGGAGGGGAAAAGCTTGGAACAAAAAAAGTTTTTGCAAAGGTCAATGTTGAAAGGTCACTATTGTGTTTTGTAAATAAAAAGCTTTATATAAAAAAAGAATAAAGGACAAACAACAGCTTATCTTAATATAGTTTATTTACGTATAGTTGTTACCCATGTTCATGACTTTCAGGAAGTTGTATGTGCTTTGCTGTTGCTGTACAGGCGTCAGAAGTATGTGTGGGCCTTCAGCACTGAAGCAACAGAATTTGCTTTCCAAGGGGGAGTTTCACATCCACATATTGTGGATATTCAAAAAATGCATTTACTAAAAATATCTACATTTAATCTTGCTTGTGTTTGCCAAAGATCTTAATGCAGGTCAGAGATCTTAATGCAAATACCTACTATTTGAGGATAATTTGTAGATTAGATATAAGATCAGACTTAAGAATTGTATGATAAATTTCATCTAAACCATTGTTTCACAATTCAAGTTTTGCAAAATCAGTAGCACTCAGTGGGAATTTCTCATATGAATTTTTTTTGTATTCCATTTGTATTGATATCCTAGTTCCCTTACTGGATTGTGAACTATGACAAAATGGATTACAGCTTACTTACTTTGATATTTCTTTCCCCTACCCCCATCCAAGTACCCAGCACAATACTACAAAGCACTATTTGTTTTCAGCCTGAAGCTATGCTTTCCTCTTTTAATAAATTCTTCTATCAATTCAGATCAGTAATTGTTCTGCAATTCTCAGAAATTCTTCCAGGACACTGAGAAATCAAAGTGATTTATCTAGTCTCACATATTAGGTATATATCAGGAATAAGGTTTGAACCCAGGTGCTCTAAGGCCAGCATTCCATCTACCATACTATATTGCCTCTCTAATTTGCATATTATTTGGTTCTTAATAGATGATTATTGAATAAATGCAAGTCAATGTAAAATGAAAAAAACTAGATTTTACAGGTAGCATTCAGAGAATGGAAATACAATTAAAAAGCTCATTGTCGCTTTAGTATAATGATTTTTCTGTTCTTGCAGGGCATTCTTTTTTCCACAGTAGAAAGTATCAAATCATCCCAAGACCTTGTGAAGCTCTACCTCCATGAATCTAATCGGGTGTATCGGGATAAGATGGTTGAAGAAAAAGATTTTGACATCTTTGATAAAATTCAAATTGAAGTAGTAAAGAATTTCTTTGATGTAAGTATTCAGTACTATGAAATGTTCAAGGGATAAACCTTGAAATCAGATGATTACATCCAGCCCACAGGTTGAAGAGAGAATTCTGAAGCTATGTGGAAGAGAAGGGGAATTTTCCATCTTATTGCCCATATGGAAATTTTAAGGCTAAGAAGTAAACCCTAAATTAATCATAGAAACAAAATCTTAGAATAAAAAAGGAATCTTATCCAATGCAAGGCTATTTTCTGCCAAATCCTTAATAAATATGCATCCAGATTTGCCTGGAACACTTCCAGGGATAGGGAGAGCAGAGAAGAAAGACTCACTATTTTATGAGTTAGCCCATTCTATTCCACATGAATGGTAGAATTTAACTGTAGGTCAATAATGAATAATTGTATAGAGTTTCCCTTATACTTAATAAAAGGGGTACTTGGCTTTTTTAGGTTTATATTCAGCCCACAGTTTGGACATAGCCTTTCTCTTCCAAGCATTCCATAGATATCCTGTTTTCTGACATGTATGCCATGAGAATGTGGTAATATATTAATTCTCTTAGTATGTTGAGTTGAGTTTCATAAATGTCTAAAAATATACTAATGACAACTCAAGATTTCATATAAAATGTATGTTTTTAAAAAGCTGTCATTCACTTTGACATATCCAACCACTGTCTAGTGGTCTAACCCTAATATATTGTTTTCATAGGTGCCAGAGTCAGATTTCTTTGTTTCTTTCCTTCCTAAACTATGATTTCCCTATGTAGGGAATATCCTTTACTAATTTAGCTCAGCAATGGTTTAAGTAAACTTGAAGTCTTATACAGTTGCCTAGGGGATTAAGAGGATAAATAACCTGTCTGGGGTCCCACAACCAGGTTGTCTGAAACAAGCCTCAAACCCAGGACATCCTGACTCCAAGGCCAACCCTCTGTCCATTCATTACAATACATTGACTCTCAACCAATTGATAATGTTAAATGCCACAGGGAAGTCAATGAGGATAGCTTGTGTTTATCCTTATACTTTCATGGTATTTTTGTGATGCAGCTAATATGTCTTGTGCATCATGTTGTGACAATAAAATTCCAAAATGAATGGTTAACTATGAGGAATAGCTTTCTGATAATTATATGTTCATCTGAATTGTCTAATAAAGTAATGAATTAATCACTGAAAATGTTAAGGCAGAAACTAGATGAAAATCTGTCAAGAATACTAAATAAACTTTGGATTGAAGGCTAAACTAGATGACCTCTCAAAATTCTTTAACTCTTAAATGTTTATTATTCTGAATTATTCAAAGTACCCTACATACATATAGATAAACATGTATGTACATACATAAGCAAAAAAGAGGGGAAAAGTCTCAAGAATTGTAAATATAAAAATGCAAAGGAAAGATAATTTTTTTTCTTCTTTGGCCCATGCTTACTTTGTTCCCAATATTTATATCCTTTTAAAAATAGTCAAGCAGGGGCAGCTAGGTAGCACAGTGGTTAGAGCACCAGCCCTGAAGTCAGGAGGACTTGAGCTCAAATCTGGTCTCAGACACTTCCTAGCTGTGTGACCCTGGGCAAGTCACTTAACCCCAATTGCCTCAGGAAAAAAAAAAAAGTCAAGCAAAACAAATTCTCTCTTTAGGCATATCCAAAAAAAGAGAGAAAAGAAAGGAAGAAAGAAAAAGGGGGAAAAAATGCTTTGATTTACACTTTCTGAGACTATCAACTCTCAAGTAGATAACATGGTTTATCATGAATTCTTTGGAATTGTAGTTGATCATGGTGGATCAAAGTTCCTAAGTTTTTTAAATGTGTTTATCCTTACGAGATTATTGTTATTATATAAATTGGGATAAAAAAAGTAAGAGATGAATAGATGGTTATCTAACATCATTACGCTTGCAACTATTCCAGATAAGCAGGTTGTCTGTCATTTTGTCTTCTTTTGAACCCCTTACTCTATATAGTAAAACTATTCTTCTTGAAGCCTTGAATTTAACTGGTGGGAAGAAGGGTATTAATAGAAAATCTTTTTGGCCAGCCTTAAAAAAGGCATTATACTAGCATTCTATAGCATTCTCAGTGACTTCCAGTCATTACTCCTTCACCATGTGTGTGAGACAGGGAAAAATGAAGAATTCACAGAGGGGAACAATCAATGTATATACATGTGTGCGTGTGTGTATATGTGTGTGCGTGTGTGTGTGTACACACACACACACACACACACACACACACATATATATTCTTTAACTATCAACTAGATTAAGAGGAGCTTAATAGGCTTCGGTCACAAGACAGGAAGAAAGGAGACAAGGACATACCATTTAGGTCATAATCGTCCAAAAAAGGGAATGAAATTGTTGCATCCAATCAAAGGGGTAAAGGGAGGGGTTAATGATTTTTGAAGGTTGGGAGGAGATAAAACTGTGTGTGTGCATGGAGCAGTGTCTCTCCTCCCTCAGAGTATTTCCTTTTTCCTAGGGGGCTGTTGGACCATCCGAATTTCATGAAATTCTAATTAAATATTTTTCTGCTTTCCACTTTGAGAGACCTCTGAGTAGTCATTTTGGGTGAGGGTCTGCACATCCCACACAACCACCAATTTAACCATGTTTGGTCTAAAGATCCTTGAAGAACCTTAAATCTTACCTCCTACGCTCTCCTTTTAGCTCTATAAAGGAACAAGTCATAATTTGGTTTATCATTGGACCTCTCGCCATCCTGTCCTTTACAACATTTGAAATGCCAAGGTAAAATGCTATAACAGCTGCAAAGAATTAAAATAAGAGGGCTAGTCATTCAAAAAGGCTAACTTTTGTTAAAAAAAAATTTATTAAAGAGTCTAAATATTATTGTGGTAAGGTAAGATCATAGGTATTATTTTTCTAGCTAACAAAGAAAGGAAAGTTAAATGAGGGAAAAGATGGAGAGAAAAAGAAAAAGAAAAAAAAAAAGATAAGGTTAGTGGGTACTCTTTCCCAGCCAGATACCCATGAAATGTTCAATAGTCTGGTCTAGAAATGGGTACTTCCTCCCAAAGTTTAAATTTTTCAGTTAAAGTGAGGTCTTCAGATTCAGTTCCCCCTTCTCAATATGAAAACTTAATCAGATCCCCTAATACTCATGAAAATACTCATGAAAATTTGCCCAATCTGGATAAAGAAAGCAATTCAACCCTGATTTTGTCTTTAAAATCAAGCTACTTATTTAGAATGACTAAAAGTTAAATGTTCCCTACCCCCGAGTCCATTTGGATGTCACTTTGTACACTTTTTTTTTTTTTTTTTGCTGAAGTCCTACTCCATGCCTCATCATGTGGAGAGGACCTTGAATTCTCAAAAAAAATGAAAACTTTAATATCAAGAAGAAAATGTTTTAAGTATAGACTTGATATAATCCAATCATCTACTTAAATTCAGGGCTGGCAATCAATTTGCTTATTTATAGAATAAGGAAGTTGTGCTATAAGACCCCTGAGGTCCCTCAACACCTACATCTTTTATCTTGGTTTTAGCTGCAACAAGTCATTAAATCATCTATGTGGAGAAACTGTAGTCTGTTTCAGTGGAGAGAGTGCCAACTGAATTTTATGGACTAATTGCCACCCCTTCATAGTCAAGATCATATATTAAAATCTGAGAAGACTTTATTTTAACCAGACTGTATGTGGTTCAGGATCTTCAGAACTCAGCTTTACATTGCTGGATTGTTAACATAAATTAGCTTAGTAATAGTCAGGATTAGTCCTCTGTGTTGTATCATTCTTTAAGTGAGTAAATGGACCCTGTGTTTTTCTCAGGACAGCAGCATCTCTTACTGCACTGAATTTAAGACTAATCCAGATGTCTGGTATTCTATACTTTTTGCATTTCAATGCTTCAATCTGGATTTCAATACGCAAATTGTTTTGTGCATAACTTCAAAGACTATCTGGTGTAATATGAAGCTGAACAATATTCACTTCACAGTTCGCAAATAGTTGTCTAAACTGCTTTGTCTAACAACTTTCATCAAGGAGAAATCCATTATCTCCTAGGCAGGTCATTCCACTTTAGAATAGAAAGAATGTTAGAAAGTTTTCCTTCCATCAAGCCAAAACTAGCCTCTTTCCACCTTACAACCATTGCTCCTAGTCCTTCCTCCTGAGTCCAAATTAAAAAATGTCTAATCCCTCTTTTTCATTAGATTTGACTGCCTCTCAAAATTTAAATCCTATTGTGGCTAACCATATATTAATCTTCTCCTACAATTACTGATGCATTGTCATTCTTTTCTATATATGTTTTGTTCCAAGTAGGTGGCATACTCTATTAGGAAGTTTTATTATCATTTTCTCTGTCATCAATTTGGAGAGTCCTCTTTATCTTTCAGATTTAGATCTATAATGTCTTAGTTTGAGAAAGTTGGAATCCTAACGAATTGTATCCTAATGGGTAGGGGTTTTTCTTTTCAAATCACATATACTACCTCTTTTAGATAGGTCTGATTGTCTATGGCATTATAACTATTTAGGTTAGTGAATCTTTCTTCCCCTTAGAAAACTTGCTCATCCATCTTAGATAACCTATTTCCCTTATGATCTTTTTCCATGTCTCATCTATTAGGCATCTGTACTCAAACAAGCTATTTTATTTCATCTTATCATCCCCTAAAATAGTAACAATTCTCCATTTGTCTAAGGCTTAAAGAAATTCATTAATTCCTGCTTAGGATTACTCTTGATTTCTTAAGTAAGTTATATTTTATAAGGTTTTTTGTGTATATGGTCATTAATTTTCAGAAGATATGCTTTGTCCTTTAGTATACCTGAATCCATGTAAGGAAGCTTTGTTATAAAGGAACTCCACTGTATTTGCACTGTATAATCTGGTAAGTCATCTCTCTCTCTCTCTAGGTTTCTAGGAAACCTTATTTGTAAAATGAAGGGGTTAGACTAAGTAGTCTCTAAGGTCACTTGTAACACTCAGCCCTCCACCTTCCAAAGGCAAGAATAATAAAATAGTTTTGCTAGCCTAGTGATTGTGGCTGTTTTCCTTTATGCTGGGAGCATGCTGGGAGTTGGGGACCCTGCCTGGAATGACAAGGTCTCCACAGGGCCTGACTCCCACCTCCCCCCATGTGTGCAAGGCAACATGAAGAAGCCCCTACAGAACTAAGCATTCAGGAATATATTTGGTTAATGATTATCTGCTTAATTTCTGCTCTAGGAATTCTTAGCATAGCTGTATGTATATATCCATCCATCACAATGAGGTGAGCACGAAGCCCTTCACCCTCAAAAAAGCCCCTTTGTACTTTCTGCCTAAACATAAAGGTTTTTTTTTTTACTAGGGAAGCATTAAACAAATTTAGAGACTGGGAAACTTGGGAAATTGATAGCTTTCCCCAAAAACTCCAAAAGAAATCTCCAGTTACTCCCTCTTGTTTGAAACAATTCCAAATTCAATCAACCTGGTTCTTCACTCCCCTATGCAGAGCTTACATAAATAATGATATGATGAAAAGAACAGTAAACATCAGTGATAGATGGACACATTGGTAGCAAGTAAGTCATGGGAAAAAAAAGTAAGGAAAGTAGCCCATTGCATGGTTTACTGACCCCTACACAAAACAAGCTATTGTATGAGTGATTAATAAATGGGCTGAGGGAAATAAGTTCTTGAGAAAAAAAAGTTTCTATTCTAAAAAATCTTATGACCATGTTAAAAAATTAAAAAGCATTGTATAAGTCTTGGAATAAGTGAATGTGACATTTTTAGAGAAGCTTATGTTCTGCCAGATATGACGTGATGACCACAAGGTACATTTACCTTTAGTTAAAGTTTCACTATTGTTATATTGTTTGATGAATTTATTCTGTACATTCTTTTTTTCTAAGAAGCATTGCACCTGGGGTCCTGGGAATTTCTGGGCCCCAAGAAAATCTTGTAATCCTAGCCAAATAATTGTCCTATCTCTAATCAACCCTAACTTTTTAAGACTATAAAAATCACAAGCTTTCTTGAATAATTTGAACAAGCTTTTGCCAATAAATCAAACTTGATGACCACGCCATAGAGTGTGCTGTCTCTTGTTCCACTTCGCCAACTCCAACCCTCCATTCAAGAACCTAGTTCCCCGTGGAGGCTGGACCTCCGCACCTTTACTACTAGCAAAACATCAATTTTTTAGGAACACAAGAGAGACAGTAAAAATTAACACTTCTGTCCTATTTCTAAAGAAATCCTGGCAACTAAAAGCAAGTAAAGCCTCTGAGCTGGTATTCCTTGGAAATTAGTAAAAGAAGATCCTGGGTTTTGTGTCTCATTAATAGGATATGGACAGAACTCTGGAGGAAACCAGGAGACTGAACATGTACTGCCATTTTGCAAATGGTATTGGTGAGCCCAAATACATGCCAGTGAAGACATGGGAACTTTTGACCCAAATCCTGGAGGAAGCCTTAGAAAGCCACAATGAAGTTAACCAAGTGATGAACCTGATTCTCTTTGAGGATGCCATGTGCCATGTGTGAGTATATTTCTGTTAAGTAAAGGGGAAAATTTGATGTTTTCTAACAGTTTTACTTATATTGTATCCATAGCTCTGGCACTGCAGAATGCTTGCTTAATCCTCTTTTCTATTTTTCTCTCTTGGATCCCTGAGAGCTCTGGGATAGAAGAACTAATTCTATCCAAATTCATCGCTTTTTTCATCCACCTCTTCCACAATCCCTGGGAAAAATCATGCTGGAGGGCAAGAATCCATATTCAGAAGCATAGAAAGAAATTGAAGCACCAAGTTTCATTTTATTCTTCTCTGCCCAACTTTTTGCTAAGCCCTACTGCCTACATTTGTATAACCAGGCCATGGAAAGGAGACTCTTGTCCTTGTCCCAAGGAATTAATTTAAAATAATTGAATATTTTTCAGATAATATATACTGAGTGCACAAACTGTATGTACTCTTGACATACATAAAAAATGGAAAATATTCTCCCTCCCTTGGAGAAGCTTAAATATATAGCCATAATAACATTGAATGAATGATTATGGTTTTGTAACAAAAGGACCAGAGATAGCTAGTTAAACACTTGTCATGTGAGACATGATTATGTAATAATGACTGGGTTTGAAGCATTATTTATATTATTTTAAACAAATTTACCAGAATGTATACACCTTCTGGTCCTAGTTTTGCCACCTACTATCTGTGTGACCTTGGGCAAATATTTCATACCTAAAGACCTAGTTTTGTCATCTATAAAATAATAGGATTAGCCTAGGAATTCACTGAAGTACCTTCTAGCTCATATATTTTGGGATGCTATGACTAATGTCATTTGGAGGCCACATAAGAAAAATGTTTTTTGTTTGCTTGCATTGGGTTTCCTTCCTCAGATTTTTTTTTGTAGATATGATTTTTCTTGCACAGCAAGATAAGTGTGGAAATATGTATACATATATTCAACTTAAGTATTTTAACATAATTAACATGTAGTGGACTTCCTGCCATCTAGGGGAGGGAGGGGAATGGGGGTGGAGGAATTTGTAATGGAAAGCTTTGTAATGGTCAATGTTGAAAAACTACCCATACATAAGTTTTGCAAATAAAAAGCTTTAATAAGAAAAATGTTTTTATTATATAGATAGATAATGTATAATCTGATATAATCTAGTTCACCTATTCACTTTATTCACTAGACTTGACTTCTTTGTTGTTGTTTTCTAAAAATGAAATCCATTTAAAGATTAAAAATAAATGGTTGGTTTTAATGAAACACTAATGATTTTGAATGAACCAGAGGAGGAATAAGCAGTAGGACATGGTAAATAGAATTTAAGCACCTAAATCTATACATTCAAATCCTGTCATTGACATATACTAGCTAAGTAACGATGGGCTTAACCTCTCAGTGGCCCAGGCAACTTTCCTAGACTATCTGTTGTAGACAGATTACTCATCTGCACCAGTATATCTATATCCACACAAATGAAATCACAAATCTAAATCTCAGAAACAAAACAGATTCCAGGCCACAAGAAAAAGTCCCTGAAATGAATATTCACAAATTCTTGGGGTGAAGGCTGAGGCAATTGATTTTTTTTTCAGTTTTTAGAAGGAATTCATGGATCAACAAAAGTAGTCATTCTAATTTTGTTGCCCTCTTGATAATTCTTTATGATCTCCAGGCTTTTTTGTATGTGTGTTCTTTTTGCTCTTATCAGATTTTGCTGTTCTTTGCCCCATTCCATGTTCTTATTTTCAAAATTGCATTTACATTCTTTCCTCAAAAGCACAATTGTACTTTTCTATTTAGTCACTTTTTCTCCCAGATCATTGAATTTCTCATTTCTGATTTTTTTTTTCAGTGCTTTCAATTGGTCATTTCCTAATGCTGCCTTTTCCTCTGCTTCTTTATAACCTCACATCTTTTTTTCCCTTTTATATGTCACATTTATATTCATCTGAAATGCAGAGTATTTCAAATGCTCTACTGATCTGAATTTGTGCTCAATGTGTCTCTAATTTGTTGGTTTTTTCCCACTGTAGTCAAAGAACCAACAAGATTATTAGGAATGACTTGCTGTTAAAGGTTATTTATTTTTCATTTTTTTAAAATTTGAGTTCCAGGTTTTCTTTCTCCCTCCAGCTTTCCCCCTCCCATTGAGAAGGCAAGAATTATACATGAGAAATCAGGGAGAAAAGCATATTTTATATTAGTCATGTTGTAAAAAAAGGAAGTAAAATAAAAATAAACTAAAAAAGTATATTTAATCTGCATTCATAGTTGATCAGCTTTCTCTCTAGCTCTGGAATTAGATAAGCATTTTTCATCAGAAGTCCTTTGAAATTGTCTTGGATCATTATATAGAGTAACTAAGTCTTTCACAATTCTCAGTGTTAAAATATTGTCACTATGTTCTCTTAGTTCGGCTTACTTCACTTTGCATTACTTCATAGAAGTCTTAATCCACCTTGTCATCTCCTGAGCACAATAATATTTCATATTAATCATACATCAGTACTTGTTTTTCCATTCCAGTTTAGGGCATCCTTTCAATGTGATTTGATTTTTTAAAAATGCTATTTGTAATTTAAATGCTGTCTTTTGCCACTCTTAAAAGTTGTCCTATTAGATGTATAGCTGAATCCTCATGGCAAGTCCATAGTTGAATTCTAGTAGACTAGACTTATCTTTTTAAACTGAATTAACATAATAGAATATAGCATTTTGCAGATTCAAATAACATGTAATATGATGGGTTGAGTCTGGACCTTGTTATTAAGATGTGTAATAATAAAAACTTATATCTTAATAGCAGCATATTAGTAAAATATTTAACAAGTAAGTACATGCATATTACATTTTAAGTTTAGTTTCCATTATTAATATTTTTCTTAAGTCTAGGCAATTAGCAAAACAATAAATCAAGTCCTTATTTATAGCATTTATCAAATTCAGTATAAAGTATAAATGCTCACTTTGAAAATTTAACAATAGGTTTTTGGAATCCAATTCAAGGTAGTTCCAGCACACTCCTACTTGGAAAGTCTTTTAATATTCATCATCTTTTCTCATTCACTCAATAAGAAATAAGAAGTATGAGCATAATGATGACCTTTTTATCAATGAAAAAACTGAGGCCTCATGGCCACACAAGAGGTAAATGGCAGATCTTATACTCCAAAGAGGGCCAAGATGACAGGAATTCACTTAAACTCCCCCAAATTCATCTCCAAACAGCAATAAAATAATTCCTCAGAACAAATTCTGGAGTGGCAGAATCAAAAAGATTGAATAAAACAGGGGCAGCTAGGTGGTGCACCAGCCCTGAAGTCAGGAAGACCTGAGTTCAAATCTGGTCTCAGACACTTAACACTGCCTAGCTGTGTGACCATGGGCAAGTCACTTAACCTCAATTGTCTCAGCAAAAAGCAAAAAAAAAAAAAGATTGGATAAAATAGTTCAAATCTACTTAGAGAGTCAGTAGGAAAGTGTACCTCACTCTACTAAAGTAGGGTGCAACCTAATGCTGGTTGCATTAAGGCAAGGAAGTAGCTGACTGCATTCCAATTATGACAACTCAAACACTCTGAGTCCCAGCACAGGACAGCAATTAGGTTCCATCCCATTCAGCACAGAAGGATAATGGCAAGGCCATGTGCTCTCAGTACAGTAGGCCAGTAGTAAAGGCATGAACCCCCAACACAAGAAATTGGGACTATGATTCCTTCACCCCAGGAACAGAGTACAACTTTAACACAAAACTAAAAGTCATGAAACAGGCTGGAAAATTAAGAAAAGAAAAAACTGGCAATAGAAAGTTATTATGGTGACAAGGAAATCTATAATTTTCTTTCTCTGTTTTGACACTTTCTGGTTTAGGTATCAGCACAATATTTATAATCATAAAAGGAATTTGGTAGGACTCCTTCTTCCCATATTTTTCCAAGTAGTTTATATTCTATTGGAATTAATTGTTCTTTATATGTTTGAAATAATTCACTTGTAAATCCATCTGGCCCTGGAGATTTTTTCCTTGGGGAATTCATTAATGGCTTGTACAATTTATTTTTCTAAAATGAGACTATTTAAATATTTTATTTCCTCATCTATTAATCAGGGCAATCTATATTTTTGTAAGTATTTAATTTCGTCTTCATTGGTGTTAAATTCTCCCTTTTCATTTTTGATACTAGCAATTGCTTTTCTTCTTTCCTTTTTCTAATCAAATTAACTAGAGATTTATCTCTTTTTTTTTTCAAAAAAACAACTATTGGAGTTGTTCATTAATTCAATAGTTTTCTTTCTTTCAATTTTATTAATCTCTCCTTTGATTTTCAGAATTAATTGAGGGTTTAAAATTTGTTGTTTTTCTATTTTTTTAGTTGCATGCCCAATTCATTGATCTTCTCTTTCTCTATTTTCTTCATGTAGGCAACTAGAGATATAAAAAATCCCCTAAGAATTGCTTTGGCTGCATCCCATAAGTTTTGCTATGTTGCCTCATTATTGTCATTCTCTTGGTTTAAATTATTGATTGTTTCTATGATTTCTTTTTTCATCTACTCATTCTTTAGGTTTAGGTTATTTAGTTTCCAATTAATTTTTGGTCTATTTTTCCATAGCCTTTTATTACACATAATTTTTATTGCATCATGATCTGAAAACAATGCATTTACTATTTCTGCTTTTCTGTATTTTATCGTGAGGTTTTTATGCCCTAATACATAGTCAATTTTTATGTAGGTACTATGTACTGCTAAGAAAAAAGATATATCCTATTCAATTTTCTCCAAAGATCTATCATGTCTAACTTTTCTAAAATTCTATTTATGTCCTTAATTTCTTTTTTGCTTATTGTGTGGTTAGATTTATTTAGTTCTGATAGAGGGAGATTGAGATCCCTCACTAGTATAGTTTTGCTGTCTATTTCGTCTTGCAATATGCTTTACTTCTCCTTTAAGAACTTGGATGCTATACCACTTGATGAATATATGGTTAGTATTTATATTACTTTATTATTTATGGTATCTTTGGCAAGATATAATTTCATTCCTTATCTCTTTTAATTAGATCTATCTTTGCTTTTGCTTCATCTGAGATCAGAATCACTACCCCTCCTAGTTTTACTTCAGATGAAGCATGATAGATTTTTGCTCCAGCCTTTTACCTTTATTCTGTATGTATCTCTCTGCTTCAAATGTGTTTCTTGTAAATAACATATTGTGGGGCAGCTAGGTGGCGCAATGGATAAAGCACCAGCCCTGAAGTCAGGAGGACCTGAGTTCAAATTTGATCTCAGACACCTAACATTCCCTAGCTGTGTGATCCTGGGCAAGTCACTTAACCCCAGTTGCCTCAGCAAAAAATAAAATAAAATAACATATTTTAGGATTCTGGCTTCTAATCCACTCTGCTATCTACTTTCGCTTTATGGGAAAAGTCATCCCAATTACATTCATAATTAAGATTATTAATTATATTTTCTGTCATCCTATTTTTCCTTATTTATACTTTTCTCTCTCCTTTCATCCTTTCCCTCCTCATCAGTGTTTCGCTTCTGACCACCACCTCCCTCAATCTCTTACTTTTTTCAGCACTCCCCTTCCTTATCCCTTTTCCCTTCTTTTTCTACCTTCCTTTTTATTAGTCTCCTTTCCTTTCCCCTTTCCCTTCCTATTTCCCTATAGGAAGAGACAAATTTCTATACCAAACTAAGTGTGTATGACATTCCCTCTTTTAGCCAAATCTGACGAGATTATGGTTGAAACAATGCTCTTTCTATCTTAATAGGTCTTTTGTGCCTCTTCATGTAGCTTAATTTATCTCATTTTACCTCCCCTTTCCTCTTATCTCAGTAGAATCCTTTTTCTACTTCTAATTTATTTTTATATCATCATATTAAAGTTAACTTACACTTACATCCTTTGTCTACGTATATCCCTTCAAACTGCTCTAACAAAGATACAATTCCCAAGATTTACAATTATCATCTTCCCATGTAAGGATGTAAACATGTTAACCTTTAAAAAACATAGTCTTTTTTTTCTTCTTCTGTTTATCTTTTTGTGATTCTCTTGAGTCTTGTATTTGGAGATCAAATTTTCTAATCATCTCTGGTCTTTTCATCAGAAATTATTGAAAATCTATTTCATTCAATGTCCATCTTTCCATCTTTTCCCTTGAAAGATAATCCTTAATTTTGCTGGGTAGTTGATTTTTCATTATAATCCAATCTATTTAACCTAATATCTGTGATCAAATAGAGGATAGAATTCTAAAAAGTTCTTTTTATGAATTCATTTTCTATAACTACACCTAGATAAGAGAAGAACCATTCCAGTTCCTGTTTTTAGTCGCTCACCTCAAGGTCTGCCCAATTCTATCTTCAGTAAGATGGCTCATTTCACTAAGATATAAAAAAACTGACCATGACTTAGAGCAGCATTGTATAGAAGATGTATTCTTTTTTTAAAAAATCTGCAGTTCTGTGCTTTATTGCCTGAGATCTGCATTATTCAAAAAAAAGATAAAAATTTAATTATTGTTGCATATGTCTACAGAATTAGGTGTCAGCTTTCCCTAATTCCCATCACTTCTACCTGCAAACATTTAGAGCTTATTTTGAACTGTGATTTTATTTTTTGAAAGAAACCAAACATCAAACCTTGTGGATTAAAGCTGGGTAGGAAGATGCTTTAGTTGAACCATCTCCCATAGTCCCACTCTTAGGGTAGTTAAGAACAATAAACATTAGACACTTAAAGCAATCTGTTAAAGGTCTTCTATAGGACATGCATTCTTAATCACACAAGGAATAGGGGCAATTACTATAGGTGGAATTGGTCAAAAGAAATTTAAAAGCTTTTACACAAAGTTAATGCACCAACTATAAGAAGAGAAACAGCTGAATGAATGAAAAAATGTTTTAAATTTCTTTTATAAGTGTTTGGTATCCAATATATAAATATATGTGTGTATATGTACATGTGTATATAAGTAAATACACACCAAGTTACAGAAATGGACAAACAATTCTCAAAATTATTGCAAATTATTAACAACCATATAAAAGAATGTCACAAATCACAAATAAGAGAAATCCAAATCCAAATAACCCTAAATTTCATCTTAGATTTTGCAAATTAGCAATGGTGACCAAAAAATTCAAATTTGTAAAATGGACACACATAGATATAGATATATGTTTACACACATGTATTTTATACTTATGTATACACATATATACATGTGTGTACATACATATACATATGTGTATACACTAAACAATATTGACAATACTCATTGTTGGGAATGGTGTGGGAAGACGCACTCATTGGTACATCTTTAACGGTACTATGGCTCAGGCTAATAGCCCAGAGATTTCATTACCAGTATTATATACCAAGGAAGCCATTGATAAGATGAAAAATTTATAGCAACACTTTTTGTGATAGCAAGGAATTGAAAACAAAGAAGATGCTCATCAATTGAGAAATGGCTAAACCAGTTGTGGTATATGAATGTAATGCTGTAAGAAATTAAGAATGTGATAAATACACAAAAGCATGGACAATTCTGCATGAACTGAAGCTTAGGAAGTAAGCAAAGCCTGGAAAATAATATATAGTGACTACAATAATACAAACACAAAGAACATCACAAAAAAATTAAGGATGAATGCTGCTAAGTTATAAAGAACAAGCATAACTCAAAAGATGCGAGAACACATTCCTTTTACATGTGCACTACAAATATTTTCAGACTTTCTTGATTATTGAACAATTATGCTGATCTTTTTATTCATCATTAATATTTTTCTCTTTTTTATTAAAACTTTTTATTTGCAAAACATATGTATGGGTAATTCTTCAACATTAACCCTAACAAAGCTTTCCGTTACAAATTTCCCCCCAACTCCCCATCCTTCCTCTAGATGGCAGGATATCCACTACATGTTAATTATGTTAAAATAATTGACAAATCGAATATATGTATACATATTTCCACACTTATCTTGCTGTGCAAGAAAAATCATATCTACAAGAAAAAAAATCAGATAAAGGAAACACAATGCAAGCAAACATCAATACAGAGGATGAAAATGTTATGTTGTGGTCCACATTTCACATCCCTCTCTCTGGCTGTATATGGCTTTCTTCACTGAACAATTGGAACTGGTTTGAAACATTTCATTGTTGAAGAGAGCCATGTCCATCAGAATTGATCATCATATAGTATTGTTGCCGTGTATAATGATCTCCTGGTTCTGCTAATTTCACTCAGCATCAGTTCATGCAAGTCTCTCCAGGCCTCTCTGAAATCGTTCTGCTGGTCGTTTCTTTTTTTTTTTTTTTAATTTTATTTTTTTATTTTATTTGCATAACATATGTGTGGGTAATTCTTCAACAATAACCCTTACATAGCTTTCCGTTACAGATTTTTCCCCCAACTCCCCACCCCTCCCCCAGATGGCAGGATATCCACTACATGTTAATTATGTTAAAATATTGGCAAATTGAATATATGTATACATATTTCCAAACTTGTCATTGTTGTGCAAGAAAAATCTTGTCTACACAAACGATATATCAGATAAAGGAAACACAATGTAAGCAAACATCAATCAAGGAGTATGAGAATGTTATGTTGTGGTCCACATTTCGCATCCCTCTCTCTGGGTGTATATGGCTTTCTTCAGTGAACAATTGGAGGTGGTTTGAAACATTTCATTGTTGAAGAGAGCCATGTCCATCAGAATTGATCATCATATAGTATTGTTCCCGTGTATAATGATCTCCTGGTTCCTGCTCAGCATCAGTTCATGTAAGTCTCTCCAGGCCTCTCTGAAATCCTCCTGTTGGTCATTTCTTACAGAACAATAATATTCCATAATATTCATATACCATAATTTATTCAGCCATTCTCCAATTGAAGGGCATCTATTCAATTTCCAGTTTCTAGCCACTACAAAAAGGGCTGCCACAAACATTCTTGCACATGTGGGGCCCTTTCTTTCCTTTATGATTTCTTTGGAATATAAGCCCAATAAAAATGCTGTTGGGTCAAAGGGTAATATATTTCTCTTAAAAATTATATTAGATAGATGTCATGATTCTTTGGGATGGAAAAGGAAATTATATTAGGTAAAATAGTGATCATATTAAAAATATAATAATAAACATTTCAAAAAAGTAAATGATTTTTAATTTTTTTAAAGTAAATGTTGTGGATTTACAAAGAACATGGGCCATAGACAAGGATTTTTTTGCAGAAGTAGGAATTATACAGGAATGGAACATTGCATAATTTTTTAGGCTTTTCCACTGCATTATCAGACTTTTTTTCTTGATCTTCTTGACTTTTATTTTTTATTCCTTTAAAATATTCTTTTTTTCATATTGGATGGTTCTCTAGGAAGGGGATACTGGGAGAAATTTAAGTGAAAATTAATTGAATAAAAATTAAGTGAAAATTCAATAAAAACTCATTAAAAATTAAGAATAAATGAGTAAAGATGAAGGAAAGAAAAAAAATAGAACATACTCATTTCACAAATATGAAATCATCAATGATTTGTGCTAGTAAAGAACTTAGAATTTATTTAGTCCAATTCTAATTTTTATAAAAGAGCGAATAGAAGCTCAGAGAGAGGTAAAATCATTTTCCCCATGTCACACAGCTAGTTAGTATATCTGTATTTAATTATTCTGCATTAATTTCCTCAAGGGGTTTCTCAGCACTGAGAGATTGGGGCTCAATATCTGCAGAGAAGGGGATTTGTGTCAACAACATAGAGCTTTTATAGCCTGAATCTTCCAGTCGCTGAAAAAAGAGTATAAAGGATATAATCAAATGAATGATTCATTTGAGTAGTGCATCCTTGTCTAAAAGGAACCTCAATATCTCAAAACAAATCCTAAAACTGATAAATAGGTTCACTTTCCCACAAATATCTGCACATAATGAGATAGATTTATTCACTATTAAATCAAATTTTGAGCCTAAACCTTAAAATCCAATCTAAGATTGGCTTTTCTCTATACAAGTAGGAAAAATAAAAATAACTGGAATCTTCAGTTCTCTATTGCCTTTTTGATACAATACAAATAGTAGTTTGCCCTCTGTCTCCAGCCTATTTTTCAGATGTAGTTTATATTAATCCTTTTTAAGAACTTTATATTCCAGTCAAGCTGACTTCTTTGTTATTCCCTGAGCTCATCATTTCTTCTTCCTTCTGTGTCTCTTTGGATAAGTTGTCCCTGGTGCCTAGAATGCACTTCTTTACTTCTACCACATAGAATTCTTTGTCATTGTTGTTCAATTGTTCAGTGGTGTACAACTCTTGTGTCCCCATGGACCATAGCACATCAGATCCTTCTATCTTTCATTATCTCTGAAAGTCTATCCAAGTGCTTGTTTGTGGTATATGTCTTAGTTTCCTTCAAAGCTTAAAGTGGACATCATCTCCCATTCTATCTTTTCTGATCCCTTGGTTTTTGATATTATCTTGTATATTCAGGTGTTTACATAATGTATCCTCCCAAATTATCTTATATTTGCTTAGGTCTTTACATAATGTATCTTACCAAAAATGTAAATTCCTTGAGAATAGGTATTATTTTGGTTTTGTTTTTAATTCTTTAGCTCAGTACCTTGCACATAGTAAGTACTTAAATGTTTGTTGAATTAAATTGAATTATTGGCAGATTTGAAATTCAGCTTCATTAACTCAAGGCTTCTAGGCCAGGTCTCTTCCCTTGTTTCTCAACTGACTTAAAAAAATCAATGAGTTTTAAATCAGATAAGTTTTTAGACCATGGAGACCTAGTTATCTCTATCTCTTTGTATCTCAACATTTAGCAATATGTAGAAGAAAAATAAAATCTTTAAATATGTATATACACACATACATACATACACACACACACACACACACACATATATATATATATACATACATACACATATGTGTGTGTGTTAATTAAAGTTGTTGTTTGGGGTTTGTTTTTGGTACTTCCCTTTAGTTGCCGTATCAATCGCCTCCTAGAATCCCCAAGGGGAAATGCTTTGCTGATCGGAGTAGGTGGGAGTGGCAAACAGAGTCTGACAAGACTTGCAGCTTTCATCAGCTCCATGGATGTTTTCCAGATCACCCTAAGAAAAGGTTATTCTATTACTGACCTTAAGGTAAGAACAAAGTCAAACAAGAAGGAACATAGACAACTCTTCTTCCCACTATCTCCCTTTGCCCTGAATATCTGATTCTAAAATGTCTATATTCTTTAGTAAGAAGCAGCATGAAGTAATCAAAGCCAAGGTTACACCTAAGTATCAGACTTCAAATTCCACCCCTGACACACATTGAATATGAGACCCTGGAAAGTCAATTAACTTGTTGATGCTAAATTTCTTAGAAGGGGCCAATCTGTATTAATAGGGTGAATTTCCTTTTCTGGTAATTTTCTATATCAGTGAAATCTAATCCCTATCTCCTTTTTTCCCTACTTTTTGTCCTACTTCATAAGTCTTTGCTACTCTTTTTTGCATAGTTTTCCTTTATATTCCAGGTTTCCCTTTAATGTAATTTTTCTGAATAAATCAGGTAGGTATCAGTGCTACCAAAGAGCCAAAAAAAGTAATATACTATAGAAATTGTGGAGGAAAGGTTGTATCTATAAACTTAATCTGATGTTCCTAAAGGATGATCCTGATGGTTCATAAAGAGTAGAAAGTCAGTTTTAGTGTAAGAAAGTAAGATCATTGAAAAAAGTTTTCATGGAAAGAAAAAAAAAAGTTAATGGTAAAGGAATAGATATGCCTGAGTCATTGTGAAATGAAGATCTGATTAAAAGAAGCAACATTGATTAATCAAAGCTCAGCATCCTAGTTTCTATAGTCATTTAGATTGGTTGGAAATTCACATATCATCTCAACAAAGACCTTTTACACAAATGTCATTTCTCATGCTAAGAGTCATAATTCTTGTCGCCTTGGGTATTTCTAACACATATACAGAGTTTCTTATCTGTAGTCCTAACAAAATGTTACCTCTATTTATCAACAAGCATTTTTGTAGTGCTTGCTATGTCCCAGTACCAAGGACATAAGAACAAAAAGTGAAATTATCCCTCCTCTCAAAGAGGTTTTATTCTACTGAGGAAGACATAATAAACACATACACACAAATGTATTCATGGAAGGAAGGGAAGGAAGGAAGGAAGGAAGGAAGGAAGGAAGGAAGGAAGGAAGGAAGGGAGGAAGGACGGAAGGACGGACGGAAGG
>JAJPUD010006944.1:62275-96662 GCA_023553655.1 Myrmecobius fasciatus
AGGAAGGAAGGGAGGAAGGAAGGAAGGAAGGAAGGAAGGGAGGGAGGGAGGGAGGGAGGGAGGGAGGAAGGGAGAGACGGAGGGAGGGAGGGAAGAAGGAGGAGGAGGAGAAAGAGAAGGATGGAGAAAAAGAAAAGAAGGAAAGAAGACAAGAAGGAGGGAAGAGAGGAAGAAAGAAAGAAAGCAGGAAGGCAGGCAGGAAGGAAGGCAGGAAGGAAGGAAGGAAGGAAGGAAGGAAGGCAGGAAGGAAGGAAGGAAGGAAGGAAGGAAGGCAGGCAGGAAGGAAGGAAGGAAGGAAGGAAGGAAGGAAGGAAGGAAGGAAGGAAGGAAGGAAGGAAGAAGAGGGAAATTTTGCTGGAAGCACTGGAAGAAAGGCTTCCTGTATGTAGTGGCACTTGAACTGATCTTTGAAAAAAATGTGAAAGTGAGAATGAAGGACAAAAAGAATTTCCTTTATCTTGAAATGGGAGTGGTGTGGAATTTTGATGACCAGTTTAATGTTAATGAATGATTTCAATGACCAGGAAATCACCTTGGAAAGTTGTCCCTCTGTGGGAGGTCAAGGAATAGGAGTCCCAAAGTTTTACATAGGAATCAAAAGAATAGTACCTTAAAATGAACAGTACTGTCAGGTTCAGTTTGTATTCTTCATTTGAAACTGAGAAGTATGATATTGTTATAGATGCAATGTGATAGGCCAAATGAGAGTGAGTTTTTATTGCACAGAAGTACAATGCTAAGCACTTTATTTTTAAAATAAAATTTGGGGATTTTTTCAATTAACAAAAATTGAATTTTTTTTCTCCTTTCCACCCCCTATTCCCACTATTGGGGAAAAAAAAAAGAAAAGAAAAACAAATCCATCTAATAAATATACATCAAAACAAATTTCCATATACACCATATCCAAAATGAACACCTTTTTATTACCTACTAGTATCCTGAAAAAATTCTCACTGATATAAATAGGACAATAAAACAAAAAAAAACACCATTTCTTAATGTTTTTCTTGGCTGTCTTCACAGATGGACCTGGGCAACCAGTGCCTAAAAGCTGGAGTAAAAAATATAAGCTCTGTGTTTCTCATGACAGATGCCCAAGTTGCTGATGAAAAGTTTCTTGTCCTCATCAATGATCTGTTAGCATCTGGTAAGAAAACAACTGTTTCTCCATTGTCTTAACTCCTGGGGGAACAAGACACTGCCCATCTGTGGGCAAAGCTTGTATAATATGAAAGAAGTTCATTCAATTTGTTCCATTTGGCCCTAGAGGCAATCTAGAAAGAATAAATAGAAACAGCAATAGGACAGATTTAAGGTCAATATAAAAAGAAAAGATCAGACCTGTTTAAAAGAGGAATAGGTTGTCTTAGGAAGTAAGCATGTTTTTCTAATTGAAGGTCTTTAAGCAAAATATGAATGCTCACTTTTTGGGTCATATATGATGATAAGTGATGATAAGTGGTCATATATATGTCAGATGTAAATTAGTAAGGACATTGACTCTTAGATGTAAACTAGGAGAATTAATAGAAATTAATAGAATATTGCTGCTATTGATGGAGTAACAAGATGGTATGATAGAGGGTAAGAATTATGTATCTAGCCTCCAAAGACTTGAGTTAAACTGGGAATTATACTATTTACCAGTGGTGTGATCTTATGGAAATCCTTATTTCTCTGGCCCTTGGTAACTTTATCAGTAAAATGATGAGGTTGAACTAATTGAGCTTCAGGTTCATTTGGGACTCTAGGGTCTTTCCTGGCTAAATGGCAGGAAATGGAAAGTCTTTTTCAATTTTGTTCAATACTTGTTTTGTTGACATTCTGCATGATCTGTTTTTTGTTCTTGTGTATTCAGAAATCATAGTTAGTAAAGAAAACTGGACAAAGATGCTTTAAAGAGAAGATCTTGAGCAATACAAATCTACCTGAAACTTGCATGAAAACTATGATCTGTTCTTTTTTTAATAGTTAATTATGTCAAAAACAAGTATTTTAAATTTTTAGTCATAACCAATGTTGTAATCTATTTTGTTGGACTATGAAGGCCAGAAAGTATCCTGAATTAAGAAGAGGACATCCAGTCTCAGAGAGTGAGCATTCCAATAATTCTAGTGTTTTATTTTAGAACAAGATTGAAATTAAAGCAACTTTGTCCATAGAGTTATATCACATTCTTGCTATTAGTATCAAAGGAAAATGTGCTTTCTAGATGATATCCTCAACAAGAAAAATGCATCTGGAATGTAGTGTGACTCTGAAATCAAATGTGCTCATTGCCATGGAAAAAGAATGTCTTCCCTGTCTTTGAATGTAGCTGCCGGGAAATAAGTCAAAACCTTTAAATCTGCACTGTTTTTTTCCCAGGAGAGATTCCAGATCTATACTCTGATGATGAAGTTGAAAACATCATAAGCACTATGAGAAATGAAGTCAAGAGCCGGGGGTTACTTGACAGCAGGGAAAATTGCTGGAAATTCTTCATAGAAAGGGTCCAACGGCAACTGAAGGTAAAGGATTTTCTGTTCCAGAAGCATTAGGAACTAAATATGACTTGGTAGAAATAACCTGGGAGATGTTTAGATGCAATTATTTTTGCTGATTGCCAATGAGAATACTGACCCAATATCTTCACTATAATCACAAGTATAGATGCCTGTCCCTTTGTTCCTTCTTGTCTCTATCTCTTGGCTTCCTGACTTTCTTCAAATCTCACCTAAAGTCCACATTCTGCTCTTCTCGGTCCCCCTTAATTTTAGTGCCTTTTCTCTGAGATAATTTATCCTTTATGTGTCTTGCTTTTATATAGTTATTTGCATGTTGTCTCCATGATTAGAAACCATTTGAGAGTAGAGACTATCCCTTGAGTGAGCTTAGATGTAATAGAATTTTTACATAGCATTATTCCCACAAAACTCACTTTCAAATACAGCATAGCTCTTGAATGAGTTCATATGTCAACTTCTGCAGGGTTAAATCCTTTTTTCATTCCTTTTCCTCATTCCTTGGGGCACCAGACTGGCTGACTGATAAACCTTCAGGGATTCCGCTACCAGCTGGAGTTTATTTTGAATGCATTGTCTATATCCCCAATCCAAAATGACTCTCTGGGATCCCAAGAAGATATAAGCATTGTCCTTTCACTTGCTTACCCAGAGCCATACAGGAAAGAACCTCATGTTGGTGTATTCTGTATGTGTAACTGTCCCAACTTTCTGAATTTTATTATATACTCTTACCACTTGTTCTTTGCAATGTACACATTGCAGTTCTGTATAGGTTTCCTCAAAGGAAAAAAACTAGCTGACTGAATTTTTTCTTTTATTAACTCACTTTAAACTTGCTTAAAATTGGTTGCCCAACAAAAGAATAGCACAGTGGCCAGGTCACCAATTCACCAATGGATGCCCTCTCCTAGTTTTCCTATGGCAATGTTAGGATTCATGTTATTAATTCTCTCTCTCTCTCTCTCTCTCTCTCTCTCTCTCTCTCTCTCTCTCTCTCTCTCTCTGTCTCTCTCTCTCTCTCTCTCTCTCTCTCTCTCTCTCTCTCTTTCTCTCTCTCTCTCTCTCTCTCTCTCTGTCTGTCTCTGTCTCTTCTCTCTCTCCTTTCTCTCTCTCTCTGTCTCTATCTATCTCTCTGTCTCTCTCTCTGTCTCTCTCTGTCTCTGTCTCTGTCTCTCTCTCTCTCTGTCTCTCTGTTTGTCTATCTCTCTCTGTCTTTCTCTTTCTCTCTGTCTGTCTCTCTCTCCCCCCTTTCATGTTGTTGGATTGTAGGGAATATCTTATATTTGGCATTCTTATAGAACAATGGGACCAATAATACTAAGCCCACTGAAGTTCAAAATCTTTCATGTAACAAAAAAAGAAATGACTATGTTGAACTTGGGGGGGGGGATCCTTTCACTTGTTTACCCCATGCCATACAGGAAAAGAACCTCAAAATAGCCACTGAGTCAAGATTTAAGACAGTGCTGTATGTACAAGGAAAAATCACAATTGTATCCAGATACAAAGTGATGCAGATTCAACAGAATATTTCACAAGGATTACATTTGCTTAATACTTAACAGGTACCCATCTTGATAGTTAAAATAGCCTTCTCAAAAACAAAGGAAGTAAGGGAAAAAAAGTCATAGAAAATTAGTTTCCACCAATAAAAACACAAACTAGATACACAATTTAGACATAAAGGGTGATATTATGTGCATATTATTGGAGTTTAGAAGAAATTATTTGTCAGATCTATAGATAGGAGAAGAGCTCATAACCAAAAAAGAGATAAAAAGGCTCACAGGAGATAATTTTGATTAGATAAAATTAAGAAGTTTTTGAACAAATAAAACCTATACAAGTAAATAGAAAAAATGTGTAGAAGAAAAGTAAGAAATTAAGAGGAATCTTTGCAGCATGTTTTTTTCTGACAAGGATATATATATACATATATATGTTATAGGTGGGAGTGGAGTGGATGTATATGTGTGTATGTATGTGTGTGTGTACATACCTACACACCCATACATCTACACATATATGTGCCAAATCTATAAGAATAATAACCACTCCCCAATTGATAAATGATCAAAGGATACAAACAGGAAGCTTTCAAAGGGAGAAATCAAAGCTAACAATAGTCATGTGAAAAAGTATGTTAAATCACTGAAAATTTTTAAAATGCAAGTTAAAATATCTCAAGTCCTACCTCATACCCATCAGATTAGCTAAAATGCCCCCCCCCAAAAAAAATGACAACCCTGGAGAGGATATGAGAATATAAGTTCAGTAATATTGTTTGTGGAACCATGAACTATTCTAACTATTCTAAGAGGAATTTGGAACTCTGTCCCAAAAGTCATTAAACATAGTAAACATTCTAAACATAGAAAAACGTGGTAAATATATCCTTTGACCCAACAACATCATTACTAGGCTTATACCCCAAAAAAAGATCAAAGAAAAAAGAAAAGGACCATATATACAAAAATATTTATAGCAATTCTTTTTGTGGTGGCAAAGAATTGAAAGAGAATGCTCCTCAGATGGAGAATGTCTGAAAAGTTTTTGGTATATTAATATGATGAAACACTATTGTAGTATAAGAAATTATAAAGGGGATGGTTTCAGGAAAATCAAGCAAGACTTGTATGAGTTGATAGAAAATGAAGTGATCAGAACCAAACCACTTACAGTTGTTACAATAATGGCAATATTGTAAAGACAATCAACTATGAAAGACTTAGTATCATCAACACAATAACCAAAGAAGTCATGTTGAAACATGCTATCTGGGGGCAGCTAGGTGGCGCAGTGGATAGAGCACCAGCCCTGAAGTCAGGAGGACCTGAGTTCAAATCTGGTCTCAGATACTTCCTAGCTGTGTGACCCTGGGCAAGTCACTTGACCTCAATGGCCTCAGCAAAAAGAAAAAAAAAAGAAACATGCTGTCTGTCTCCAGAGAGAGAACTGATGTTCTCAGGACACAACTTGTTGCATTTTTGAGGGGATAGGGTTAATGCAGACATTTGTTTTGCATGATTTCATATTGTTGTGCCACAGTTTCCCTGTCTCAGTTTCCCTCAGTTGCTGTTTCAGTTTCCCTTAATTGTTCTGCCCCAAAATAGCAATCCCCACTTCCTGACCTTCAGAAATAATTGGACTCACATTCCAAAGGAGTCACAAAACCTCCAGGTGGCCAGCCTCGACATACCCCTTATCTCTATGACCTAGACTTTCTGTCTTCTCCCAGTTTCTGGCATCCTTTTACTCCTTACCTGCCAGAAGTGAATTTATGGTTTCTTTGGACACCAGATGTGCTCAGCTGTTCCCATGAGTTAGTTCTTTGTCTCCCTGAGCTGTGGAGACTATAAAAATCGTGACGCACCTAAATGAGGTACTGAATACTTTGTACTATTCAGTCAGCTGATATGCCTGTCAGTTTAAACTCTCTGGGCTGGACTGGGTGCTTTGAGATATGAGTCCCAGTAGTCCTGATCCATAACTATGGATTCTGAACTCTCAATTAACATCAATAAAGCATTACCTAATTTCCACTGTGTGATATTGCCTCAGTTTCTCCCTGAGCATTACATTTGGAGGCTCCCCAGAGAGATATGAGATCTGGGACCAGTATTGCACATGGAAAATAGCAGGTCTCCTTCTGCAGTCTTGGGGCGGGAAGGCCGGCCCTCTGGCTTGTTCCAGAGTCCCAGAAGGAGAACAGCTTCAGCTGCAGCAAGAGCTCAGAGAGGACACCTCCATTCAGCCATAAGAGAGTCTTTTTGAAATCCCTGCAGAGTCTTGGTCTGTCTCTCTATCTAGGGTGTCGACAAACTGGGGGACCTTGGAACATTTTGAGGAGAGGAATTAGAGTTGACGAACTTTAAACTAATTCCCCCCTCATCGAGTCCAAGAGATATCAGGAGGACGCTTTGTGATATCATCTGGTTAAAATTTTTTTTTAAAAATACAAATATATATATATGTGTGTGTATATATATATGTATATATATATATATATATATATATATATATATATATATATTATTTGGGCCTGGATGTTTTCTAGGCACCTGTTGGCTTCAGTTTGGGAGGGAGATCTGAGTTCTCCAGCAATCTCTGTGAAGGCAGAGAGCAATATGCACAGTCGGGGGAAGCACTTTGAAAAGCTCAATTTGAATATCTAAGAGGGAGTGATTGTTACCTTAAAAAGCCTCCCCTCGGGGCATTTCTGTGAAGAGAAGGAGTTTGTCAAAATCAATGCAGACAAGATTAGGAGGGAAGCAATAAATTGGGAAATCATCTTTACATTTAAGGGTTCTGATAAAGGTCTCATCTCTAAAATATATAGAGAATTGTCTCATATTTATAAAAATTCAAGCCATTCTCCAATCAATAAATGGTCAAAGGATATGAACAGACAATTTTCAGAGGATGAAATTAAAACTATTTATAGTCATATGAAAAGGTGCTCCAAATCACTATTGATCAGAGAAATGCAAATCAAGACAACCCTGAGATACCACTTTACACCTGTCAGATTGGCTAAAATGACAGGAAAAGTTAATGATGAATGTTGGAGGGGTTGTGGGAGGGCTGGGACACTGATGCATTGTTGGTGGAGCTGTGAACGGATACAGCCATTCTGGAGAACAATTTGGAGCTATGCTCAAAAAGTTATCAAACTGTGCATACCCTTTGACCCAGCAGCATTTCTATTGGGCTTATATCCCAAAGAAATCATAAAGGAAGGAAAAGGCCCCACATGTGCAAGAATGTTTGTGGCAGCCCTTTTTGTAGTGGCTAGAAACTGGAAATTGAATAGATGCCCTTCAATTGGAGAATGGCTGAATAAATTATGGTATATGAATATTATGGAATATTATTGTTCTGTAAGAAATGACCAGCAAGATGATTTCAGAGAGGCCTGGAGAGACTTACATGAACTGATGCTGAGTGAAAACAGGAGATCATTATACACGGCAACAACAGTACTATATGACGATCAATTCTGATGGACATGGCTCTCTTCAACAATGAAATGTTTCAAACCACCTCCAATTGTTCACTGAAGAAAGCCATATACACCCAGAGAGAGGGATGCGAAATGTGGACCACAACACAACATTCTCATACTCCTTGATTGATGTTTGCTTACATTGTGTTTCCTTTATCTGATATATCGTTCGTGTAGATAAGATTTTTCTTGCACACCAATGATAAGTTTGGAAATATGTATACATATATTCGATTTGCCAATATTTTAACATAATTAACATGTAGTGGATATCCTGCCATCTAGGGGAGGGGTGGGGAGTTGGGGGGAAAAATTTGTAACGGAAAGCTATGTAAGGGTTATTGTTGAAGAATTACCCACACATATGTTATGCAAATAAAATAAAAATTTAAAAAAAATAAAAAATAAAAAAAAAAAGAGAAGGAGTTTGCCTTTCCATTCTCAGTATCTGTGTAAGTGTTTGAAACCTACATCTCCTCTCACTGCTTTCCTGAGAAGAGCAGAAGTTTGTTTCTCTATCTCTGTGTTTGTCTGTCTGGTTGCTCTGAGCTCCCCTCACCTCTCACAGCATCCCCATGAAGAGCAGTTTGCTTTGCTTTTCTGAGTCTGTGTGAATCAGTGTTTTGTGTGAGTCAGAGATTTGTCCATTTGTCTGATCCGTCTGTCTGATTCATCTGTCTGATTCACCTAAACTCCCCTTTCCTCTGATGGCATTCCTGAGAGGAGTGTCTCTTAAGTGTCTGTGTAATTAGTGTTTGAGAGATCTTTGTGTATTTTGTTGATTAGGGACCTCTGATGGTTGGTTGTGTGTGTTGGGTGATTAGGGAGCTCCAATAAGTTTTAAGAACAATGATTGGAAAATTTGGCAATTAGTCATTTCAGTGTTAAAAATGCTTGGGTTTTAAAATTTCTTATTGGAGTTAAGTGTTTGTATTAATTTGAAACTAGCAGGAACAGAAAAGTTTGGCTATTTTAAAATGCTAGTAGAGAAGTTCCCCCCCCCCCAAAGACTGTAGAAGAAAAAAATGGGAAAAGAGCCATAAAACAGTGACAGTGAATTATTCCTTGCAGAGATAACATCTCTGCCTGAAGAGAGGCAGAGAGAGAACAAAGGAAGTGGATGTTAATTAGTGTTGGAGAAAAAACTTGGGAGAAAAAGGTTTTGGAAACTGCAGCTTAAAATTATATGTGTATGTGTGTGTGTATATATATACATATATACATATATATGTGAGTATGTGTGTATGTGTATATATACATACAATCAAATGGTAAATTATTTTCTTGCAACATTCAATTGGAATTTAGGAAATTTATTTAAGTGAGAAAAAAATAAAAGCCATATCCTTTTGGATTTATGAGTATTTGGTTTTTATAATTACTGTTGCTTTGTTCATGCTAGATTGTTATTTTGGGTATAAGATCTTAGAAATTTGTCTAAATGTTGAACCATCAATACTGTAAGAAAATTTTTAAAAGCTGTATTTGATTTGATTTTAGATTGATAATAGGTTGTTGAAAAAAAGTCCTGATAATTTGTGTTACCTTCTGAAACACGTTGGGTAATTGGTAAGCATTATGAGTTATGCTTTAAATTTTGTCAACTTTAATTTTGAGCATGTGTGTAAGTTTTGTGGAATTATTTAGATGTTCACTTAATTGTGAATCTTGAAAGTTTTGAAGGAAAGGAAAGGGAAAAGACAGGAGAAAAGAGATGGATTTATATGAATGGGATAAGGAATTGAAGGACAAGGAAAGGAGGGAGAGACTATTTGGGAAGAGGGAAAAGAGGGAAAAAGCATGTAGAAGAAAGTGAAGAGGACGTAGAGAAGAATAAAAAAAGGTTATAAAGGTATTTGGGAATGGGGAGAGAGAGAAGGATTTGACATTCTAAAAGTTAATTAAGGAAAATAAAAGTTGAATGGGGGAGGGAGAAACGGGAAGGTTCTTTCTCAAAGGGTGACGATTTAATTCCCCCACACACACTTTCAGATGCTTCTTTAGAAATGGAAATAAACTTGGCTATTTGTTTGCTTAGGGTTTAAAGAATATAATAACAATTGTGATCTATAATTGGTAGGGTTAATTCCAAAAGTTTAATTGATATTTTTAATTTATTCTTTTATGTGGAAAATGGGATATTCTGTATGAGTTTTAATTGATTGTATTGAGTCATCTTAAAATTGTATTCACTGTCTGAAGGGATTCTGAGAATAATAGTTTTTGCCTTTTGTGTCTCTGCGTATGTTTCTGTTCTGGACAGTATGCAATTTGGAATTTTTATGTATTGGTTATTTTTAAAGCAAAATGATCTGTAATGTTCACCTTATGAAACATGTATTTGATAGGAAAGTTAAGTTCCAGAAAGTTCATGTGACAAATCTCTTACTGTTATCAATATAAGGTCTTGGTACATGCCTGTTTAGGATTCATCTGAAACTTTGGTTAATGGAATTTGTTATCGGAGGTAAAATTTCTTGGGCTTGTAGCTGATATTGTTTAGGATTTTAAAGTTCCACCTTCTGTAAGTTACTGGGACAATTACCTGGAGTAAAACTGAGTTAAGGCTATTTTATCCTGTGTCCTGTATGTACTGAAGTCTCAGTTTTGACTGATTATATTATGTTATAACAATGTCCCTGTTTTTACTCCTGTAACTAATTTCTGTGATCAGAGCAATAGTCACTAGAAATCATTGCTGCAATATCATTATGTCATACCTTGCTGTTTCCAATCTGACTTTCTGTAATCAATCATCATGCTTAGGCACATGAGTATTCAGCCTGGTCATCTATCTGTTACTGGATATTTGTGTCCGTAGGTATTCAGATCCTTAAAGGTTTCTGCATAATGAGAGGACAATTAGCACCGTTGTCTGTGAGATCAAACTGCTTTTTGGAAACTGCAGCATGCAGCAATTACAATTGGAAGCCACTGGTACATCTATGCAGCTTCTCCACATTTTGTGAACCAGTCTTTCTGTCTCAGACTGTTCTAACCTTTATTTGTTAGATTTGTTATTTTTTGTTCTAGATTTTGGTTAAGTTTACAGCTTTCCTGACTAGCTTCTGGGACCCGGATAAATTCGCTGCCAGCTTTCACTGCGCCCAACCCCCTCCCCAGATGAGAAGTTTACTTCACCCCTCTCTCAGCCTGAATTGGCTTCTTAAAGAGACATCACCCCTTTTTCCTGAATGGACTTGTTCATGATTTGGGGGAACTGAGGGTGGTTGATAACTGACTATAAACTCTGACTGTGTATTACTGTATAATCCCCTGTTAATGTGTGTAACTATAATTCTGATTGGGTTTTTTATTGCTGTATTTTGGATGTAGGGATGAAAAAATGTGGGGTTAAGACTGTAATGTATAGCTTGTATCTACATTGTCAAATTGATCACAATGTTCCCCTCGGGATATGTAATTGTTTAAGGGATCTTGAGTTCTAGAGTGAAAAACCCCTACTACACTAGCCTGTTATGTGGGATGGGCTTGAGAGCCCTATTCACTCCTCCTTGGATGATTCCTTCAGTGGGAAAAACAAAAGGGGGGAGGAATGAGAAATAATAACCAGGAAAGCTAGTGGATTTTTCCCAAAAAATACTCGAAATGGGAACCACTAGTGCCCCTTAGTTTCCTATTTCATTTGTCCTTAGGTACTTCTGCCCCATCCCCAACCCACCAGTTTAAATTGGAAGCCCCTACAGCAGTCCATTTTTCGTTTTTTCTTCCTGCTTGGTTTATTATTTAAACCCCCAACTGGCCTGTGATGGCTGGTTCTGCTTTAACTTTGAACCCCCTTATTCTGTTGGAATGGCCCTGGCAGACTCAGTTTCTGGGACCATTTCTGATTCCTGGCAGTCTCTCTGATCCACTCCCCAGTCCTGTAACCCCAGTCACTTAGCATCTCAGCATCCTATGTTGCAGTTGCTTATTATGCCTCTGGGTTCGTGGGTGCCTGCCTCGGTGGTCTGACACAGTGCACACTGACACTCTGACACTCTGATCTGTAGCAGTGTTCCCCAGCCTGTCTGCTGTTCTGGGCGGGGACAGGTGGAGCAATTTTGGGCTTCCCCCTTCCCCCTTGGAGTCTCTGACGGCCTGTGCAGCCCTAGAGGGGCTAACACAGGCTGCTTTGGGCACTGCTCCCTTGGCAAGCAGAGAGTTAAGTGCACAAACCACTGCAGACCTAACATTGCACTGCCCATCTCAGGCTGGGTTCCCTGGCTGAGATGGAGCTCCAGAACTGCAGAGGACCTGACAAGCTTGCAACAGGGAGGAATATAGAAGGCTGTTAAACAGCTCTGGGGCTATCAGGGAGAGATTTGCCATCGCCATAGGTCCCTGCACTTTTTCTAGTTTTATAATCTGCTCCTGGTAGGGTCAGTTACAATTGTGGTGCTGAAACCTTCCAGGTATCTGAGAGCAGGTGATTCAATGATTTGAATATTCAGAAAAGAGAGAGTGGAATGTTGTGCCACAGTTTCCCTGTCTCAGTTTCCCTCAGTTGCTGTTTCAGTTTCCCTTAATTGTTCTGCCCAAAAATAGCAATCCCCACTTCCTGACCTTCAGAAATAATTGTACTCACATTCCAAAAGAGTTATAAAACCTCCAGATAGCCAGCCTCGACCTCCCCCTTATCTGTATGACCCAGACTTACTGTCTTCTCCCAGTTTCTGGCATCCTTTACTCCTTACCTGCCAGAACTGAATTTATGGTTTCCTTGGACACCAGATGTGTTCAGCTGTTCCCATTAGTTCTTTGCCTCCCTGGGCTATGGAGATTATAAAATTCATGATCCCCACCAATGAGGTGCTGAATACTTTGTACTATTCAGTCACTGATGTGCCTGTCAGTCTAAACTCTCTGGGGGTTTGAGAGACTGCGTGCTTTGAGACATGAGTCCCAGCAGTCCTGATCCATAGCTATGGATTCTGAACTCTCAATTAACATCAATAAAGTATTATCTAATTTCCAATGTGTGATACTGCCTCAGTTTCTCCCTGAGCATTACAATATTTGCATTGGGCATTGTATTTCTTGACTTCTCAATGGAATGGGGAAAGAGAAAATTTGGAATTTAAAATTAATACTTTAAAAAAGAGAGAGTAGAGACTTTTGCCTTTCTTTGCATCCTTATAAAGTGTTTAACACAGTGCCTGGCACATGATAAGTGCTTAATAAATGCTTATCGAGTTGACTATTTCAAATATGTGCATTGCTATGACTACATGGGAACCACGTTACCTAGGAAGCATAAGACGAGCCCTCATTTTCTGGCTTACAGTAAGTCTTTAAAGCTATAAAGTAACCTTAGGTGTTAAGAAGCTTGAGACCATTTCTATTTCTCTGATTAGTATTTCCATTATTCCTTCTCCATTCTCTGACATTTCTGAATTCTCAGGTTACACTCTGCTTCTCCCCTGTCGGAAACAAGCTAAGAGTCCGAAGCAGGAAATTTCCAGCCATTGTGAACTGCACAGCCATTGATTGGTTTCATGAGTGGCCTCAACAGGCACTGGAATCAGTTGGCCTTCGCTTCTTACAAAGCATGGAGAACATTGATGTAAGTATGGGGAAGGAAAAACAAGCTGGCACTCTTTGAGAACTTTCTCACCTTTGAGGTGAGCTTTTTATTGGTTCTAAATGGCAAAATTTTCCTCAGAATATCTGGGGTAGGGTAATAATCCATGCTATGCATAAGGATTTACCTTGCCTAGAATGGAGTAGAAGCCAATCCACAGGTCTTTGGGAACCACAGAGAGAAGGGAGGAGGAAACAATTTATGGTTTAGGAAGTTGTTTTGTAATCTTCTCTTTTATTTTAGCCAACAGTAAAAGAATCAATTAGTAAATTCATGGCTTATGTACACACAAGTGTCAACCAAATGTCCCAGTCTTACCTGAGTAATGAATGGCGTTATAATTACACCACACCCAAATCCTTCCTGGAGCAGATCAGACTCTATCAGAACCTGATGGTCAAGAATGGAAAAGAACTGACATCCAAAATGGAAAGGCTTGAGAATGGGCTACAAAAGCTGCACAGTACATCTACCCAGGTGAGCACAATTTACTAATTTTCAATCACTTTAAGTGTCCCAATTGAATTCAAAGTCCAAGTCTTTTGTCTTTGTAATCCATTGTCTCAAGAAGACTTCATAATCTTCCCACCCAGAGGAGAAAGCTGATTGATGTTACAGTTTTGGATTAGATGGGGATGGTATTATGAGACCAAGAAAGTTTGAATATCTCTTCATTGGGAAGAATAGCAGCTGAAGAAGGACTTTTGAATGGGAAATATAAGCACAGACATGCTAGAAGCTTTTGGTCATAGTTCTACTAATCATATGAAATTCTCCTGGAAAAATAATAGATTGGTCTTTTCTGAGGATATCTAACTGGCTGGTAAATTATATTCTCCCTTTTCTTTCTGAAGGTGGAAATTTCAATTCTAAGTTTCTGTATCTTTTTGTTAATATATTCTTCATATTTTATTAGTACTTCAGTTCTGCTTTTTTTCCAGATAAAGATTGTTCTTAATCCAAAGAGAATATAAATTAAGGGATTGCAATGACCCTTAAAAAATAAAGTTCTTCTATTTTTATACTCACTTTTTTGTGATCTGATGACTACTGAGCAAAGAGAGGAAATAACAAGAAAATAATTGTGTGTGAATAAGATATTTGTTATTGTTCAATCATTTTGGTTATGACTGACTCTTCATGAACTCATTTGGGGTTTACTTGGCAAAGCAACTAGCTCTGAGGCAAACAGTATTAAGTAATTTACCCAATTATATATCCAGTAAGTATCTGAGGCCAGATTTGAACTCACATTTTCCTGATGTCAGATCCAACACTGTCTATTGTACCACAAATAAATTGGAGATAATCTCAAAGAGAAGACACTAAGATTAAGCAAGACTGGAAAAGACTTCATACAGGAGGTGGGATTTACTGAGGCTTAAAAAAAGCAAGGAAAGTCAGAAGGTATAAATAAAGAGAGAAAGTTCCAAGCATGGGGGGCAGCCAGTGAAAATTCCCAGAGAAGAGATCATGTATACTGTGCCAGGAGCAGCAAAAAAGCCAAATTGGAAAGATAGGGAGGACTAGGTCATGAAGGGCTTTAAAAAACACAGGATTTTATATTTGAAACAGACTAGAATGTAGAAATACTCTATAATGAAAACTGAGAATCACAAAAGTGATGCTTTTGAATTGAAATGAAAGAAAAAAGATTTTAGAATGCCTTGGATAGCAAAGAGATCAAGTCAATCAATATTTAAAGAAATTTACTCTGACTTTTCATTGGAAGAGGCATCTAGGTGACATAGTCTTGGTCTTGGAATCAGGAAGAGTTATCTTCACGAGTTCAAATTCAGCTTCAGATACTATGATCCCAGGTAAGTTACTTAACCTTGTTTGCCTCAGTTTCTTCATCTATAAAATGAGCTGGAGAAGGAAATGATAAACATTTCAAGAAAATGCAAGAAAACTCCAAATGGTGTCACAGAGTCAGATGTGACTAAAACAACTGACCAACAAGAAGTCATTGGAACAGACAAATAATGAAGTTAAAGTTTGAAACTTGTACCACAAAATCAGAAGTCAGGAGTCATTGGAAAAGACTCTGGAGACAGTAGAGGATAACATGGATAGATAGTGTCATAGAACCAGTAACCATGAGGCTGGATAGATTTGGAGAGATATAAATGAACAGAAAGACCTCATATGCTATAGTTCATAGGGTCTCAAAGAGTTAAACATAACTGAACAATAGTAATAAATAGAGTGGGGAAAGATTTGAGGTAGGTCTAATTGTCAACAGGCTACTGCAATAGTCCAAGCACAAGGTGTTTGTCATATCAGAGAGAAGGAGATCTATCCAAGAGATGTTACCAATGTTAAAATACAGAGATGAATTATTGATTGGTTATAAGAAGTGATATATAGTGGGAAATCAAGGGTGACATGCTAGTTTTGAGGCTAGTTGACTCGGAAGATGTTGATATCCTCAACATTATTAAAAAATTAAGGAAGAGGGAAAACTTTGGGTGAAAAGATAATGAATTCCATTATAAACATATCCCTATGTACTAGGTAGTATATTACACATATTTTCAGACTGTTTTCAATGTGTTGATTAGCTTTGCTATTTCTTTTTCTCCTTTTTTCTTTAAAGATATGTAGCTATTGCATGACTTTCTGAGAGGGGGAGAGATACTGGGGAAAATTTTGATGATGTAAAAAAGACTATTAAATTTTTTAAGTCTATTGCATATAGTATTACTAGAGATGTTTAGAATCTGAACCAGGATAGTGGCTGGCCATGTCAATGGAGAAAGGGGGACAGATGTGAAAAAAGTTTGCAGAGGTAGAATCAATAAGTCTTGGTAACCAAGTAGGTTTGAAAGATAAAACAGAGTAGTATCCTTGAGAGAAATAATAAATTTAGGAAGAAAGTAGATGTGTATATGTAGATTTGGAAGACAGCAACCCAAAGGACCTGAGAGATGACCAAGAGAGAATCTGTAGCAATGAACCCATGAAAGACTAATGGAGTACATACACACTTAAATGGTAATGTAATAATCCAGAAAAAGAGACTGAGACCGGAAACCAGAATAAAACAGTTTTATGAAAGCTAATAGACAAAGGACTATGTGAGGGAAGGAATTGACAAATAATACATTGTTTTTCTTTTTTATAATGTAAAGAGAGTGACAAGGGATAAAGATTAAGAATGGGCTATTGAATTTAGCAAGAGATCAATAGCAGCTTGGAAACAGGTTTCAATCAAGTGGCAGGACTGGAAGAAAGCACAAGAAGTTAAGAAAGGAGGGGACTATGAAAAAAAATCAGATACAATGAGTGTAAATGGCTTTTTCTCATCCTTTGGTTTAAAGAAAAATTTCTAGGCATTTGAGTATTAAAAATATATAAGATGATAGCTTCAAGAAATGGCAAGGTTAAGTAAAGGTTTTCTAAGGATAGAGGGGACCTTGGATATGTTTATATGTTGCAGGGAAAAAGTCAGTGGTGGAAGATAGTCATTAAGCAGGCAAATCTAAATGAGAAAGTAAAAGACATGTTTGAATGAGATGTTTTCTTGTATGTCCAGACCTAAGTTTTTTTTTCAAAAGTATGACTTGATATGTCTAAGAATATATACAAAAGAAGAGGGGAAAGGATAGATTTAGCAGAAACCCATTTAAATTTACTGTTCTATAACAAAGGTGCTATACATTGTGCTTAAAGTCATTTCCTTTCTGTAATTTGGTAAGAGTTATCTAAGTTTGACTGATAAATTCCTTATTTGACTCTGTGGAGCACCTTAAATTCCATAAAGCCCTATTCACATTGGCTGTGATTACTTACTTAGACCTAAGGTCATAAGCCATAGCTGCAATCAACACACACAAAACAACTCCTACTTCAGTTTTCTCAAATCCCTCAAGACTTAAAAAGGAACAATAAGTTGAGTTTGCTGACAAGAGTGATTATGTGACTCAATCATTTTGATTTACAATTGTGTCTTTGTCCTTGTGGAAATAACCTTCTGCAGCTGAACAAAATAACATCCAACAAGAAGAGTTCTAAGAAGCAAGACTGAAGTTAGCACAAAGTCTGCAATGAACACCAATTACAATTAAAGAATATATTAAAGAATAATCTTGTTCTTTTCTTTTTAAATCTGGCATGAAAGAGGAATTATCAACAGAGTCTAAGCCCCAATTTTTTTCTTCTTCTTACACATTTTGCATCATAAAAGCTTTGAATTCATTTGATGTGGTCCAGGAACTCTAAAGTAATCTTTGACTGTTATATGAAATAAACAGCAACAGAATGAGAAACACAGTGGTTACTCTGCTCTATGCAGACATATTCTGTATTGCAAATATAAATGCCCTTTTTACTTTCCAGAAATCAATTGAGACTTATTCTTCCTTTCCCTGGAAGGACTCCAGCAGTAACTTTCCTGGCAATAGTTAGAGAATTTTTCCTTTACTCAAAAGAGAATAATCATTTATTATTGTGACTAGTGACATGTACTATTTCTGCTTTCCAATCACCAGACTCTGCTGAAAGAATACAAAGAACTGAGCTGTGGACTATTAGATAGATAGATAGATGAATAGATAGATAGATAGATAGGTAGATAATAGATAGATAGATTCCAGCTGCTGTTCATCAATTTCTGTTTTTTTTATCCTTGAGTGACTTTCTAGACTACTCTATAATATGGTTCTATATTATCTAACCCATATTCATCTCCATACTTGTTTAGTATCGATCATATGAAAGTCCCTAAATTATGAGGAATTGTGACATGATGGGTGAATATAATAGAGAGAGATAAGCCTATGGTGCAATGCCTATACTCAAAAAACTTAAGAGAATTATGGAGTTAAGACATAGCTGTGTAAACAGATAGCTAACGATAGAGGATTATGTGAGACAAGTACAAATTATGAGTTATAGGAATTCAAAAAAGGAAAAATTATTGCAGATGGGGATGGGTCAGAAGCTTTCATGAAGTAGTGAGATTAAACGATTAATAGAAATTTGTTATACCAAAAAGAGCAACTAGTGTTCCAACTTCAAGTTTCTTCCTGTTCCAATGCCTACTCCACAAGTTCAGTCAAGTGTTTTCCTAAAACTGCAAGTCTAATCATCACACACCCAGATGATAGAAATCCTTGAATATTGGGCTAAGGATTTTAGACTTTAAGAGCTTCTCCAAAAGGGTTCTGGAAAGATGTCAGAGTAGGTTAGAAAATTCCAAACTCTCCAGATTTCCCCCACAAACAAAACAAAATAGTACATCAGGGTGATTGTAAAAATAAAATGAGAATTAGGGCAGAACGTGTTCTTCCTGGGACAACTGGAGAATATCTGAAAAAAGATACCAATATGGAGGTTTCATCCATATGAATTGTAAACATCTCCAGACTAGATCCCCTGAAATATCAAGGGGCTAGGTGGGTTGGAAGGTAACCTTAGACCCAACTAACAGTAATTTTCACCTCCTGACAGTGTGTGATGTCTTGTATGTGAGTGAGGGAAGATTGAGGGAACTTCTGCTGATAAAGAATGGTGGCAGGCCAACCTGTCCTTCTGAGATGTGGCCCTGGGTGAGAAGAAAATAGTTCACTTCCAATGAGTGCAGAAGCAAGCAGTGCAATAGGGATTCTGCTGGCTTTGAACACTAATAGAAGAGGAGAACAGAAGGAGGACCTAAAGCACCATTCCTCACATCTCAGAACAAGATTGTAATAGCGACTTGCTATAAATTTAAAAGAAATAAAAATGAACAGGTAAATGAGAAAGAACTCAACAATAGAAAATTACTTTGGGAATAGAATAGAATAGTATTATTCCTCTTTAGAAGAGGATACTGAAGAAAACAAAAACAAAAACAAAAAAAAAAAAACCTCCTATCCCAGAGAGTAATGTCAAAAAAGAATTCATAGAATTCAAAAAAAAGACTTTAAAATCAAATGAGAAGGAGGAAATTTTTTAAACAACCCAAGAAAAACAAGATTATATAAAGTTAACCAACAAGAAAAAGAGATCCAGAATCTTAAGGAAGAAAATGACTCTTTGTAGACTAGAATTGGGCAAGGGGAAGCCAGCCAAGTTATGAGACCAAGAAATAATAAAACGGAATATAAAGGATGGAAAAAATAGAAGAGATTGTGAAACATCTCATAAAAAAACAACTGATCTGGAGATCAGATTAAGAAGAAAAAACATAAGAACAGACTATCTGAAAGCTATAATCAAAAGAGAGAGAGAGAAGAATCTGAATACAGCAGTATAAGAAATAATTGAAGAAAATTGTTCTGAAGTGTTAGAACAGTTGTCTATCTCTTTTTACTTCCTTATAGGTTTTTTTTTATCTCTGCTTTGCAGTTTTTACTTTATTTTTTCCCCTTTTCCCCTCCCCACCCCAAGAAGATTACAATTTAAGCATGGGATACACACAAACACATATATACATACATATACATAAATATCTGGGACAGCTAAGTGGTGCAGTGGATAGAGTACCAGCCCTGAAGTCAGGAAGAACTGAGTTCAAATCTGACCTCAGACACACGTCCTCTAGCTGTGTGACCTTGAGCAAGTCACTTAACCCCAAATGCCTCAGCAAAAAAGGAAAAAAAAAGAATAAATATCTATAATCATACATATATATACACATATTTTTGCCTTCTGTCTCTATGAAGATGAATAATACCTTCCTTCATAAGTCTGTCTTTCTGTGTGTTTTTTCCATGAAGCAATTGGGGTTAAGTGACTTATCCAAGGTCACACAGCTAGGAGGTATTAAGTGTCGGAAACCAGATTTGAACTCAGATCTTCTGACTTCAGGGCTGGTGGTCTATCCACTGCACCATCTAGCTGCCCCTTTCTGTGTTTTTCTAAATCCACCAAACTCATCATTTCCTACACCACAGCAATATTCCAACCTTACATTGTCTAGCTATTTTAAACAGTCTAAAACAATATAAAGCATTCTAAAACAATATGGCTGGGCCTATAGTGCCGGTTCTCTATTTTTCTTTTTTGGTTGAATCTATTTTAACTTTTCCTTTGTATGATATCATGATTACTACCCCTGCTTTTTTTTACATAACAAATTCTATTCCTGTTCTTTATTTTATATTTATGTGTCTCTTATTTTCTGTCCCTCATGACTGCTCTGTTTTACTTCTATTTTTTTATCTTGCCCTCCTATTATTTAATCTATCCCCTTCCCTACAATCTATCCCCTTCTCTTATACTGTCCTACCACATTTCACATTGCCCTTTTGTTTCTATTTGAATTCAAAAGACTTTTAGAGCCCTCCAAATATATACCTTCTTTATCCCATTCCTGTAAAATCTACATACCTTGTCCCAACCCATAAATCTATATACCCTTCTAAACATTCCTTATCCTATTCCCGCATTCTTTTTTTTCTTTATAAATTTAGAAGACTTTTATTCCCTTCTAAATGTGTATGTTCTCAATTAACATGTAGTAGACTTCTTGCCATCTAGGGGAGTGGTGGGGGCTAAGGGAGAAAAATGTGTAACGGAAAGCTTTGCAAGTATCAATGTTGAAAAATTTGGTGTGCAGCACTGCATTTGCTCATCTGGGTTAGAACATTTGAAAACATCAAGACTAATTTGACAAAAATGATGGGGAAATTCAGAAGCTGCTAAATGAAAAACTAGAACTCCACAAGATGTACCAGCAGGTAATTTATCCATCTCTAAGAAGACCGCATTTAAGACTATCAAAAGTAAAGTACAAGCAAATTTTATAGAGATGCAAGATTTCTAGGTCATTGGGAAGACAGATGAAATTCACTTTCATGCTGATAATTACAATCCAAAGTGCTTTTATGATGCCCAGAAGGCTCTTTATGGGCCAAAAAGTTATGGTGCATCCTAATTACTCAAAGGTGCCACATTGATTAGTGGTAAAAACATGATTCTAGAGAGTTGGACTAAATATTGTCATAATATTCTAAAGAGATCATCATCAATCAATGCTGAAGCCATTAACCATTCACCTCAAATTGAAATCATTCCCTCATTAGCTGAAGTTTCAACTGAAGAGGTTTTGTATGCCATTAGATTTCTTTCAGGTGGCAAAGCAAGTGATGCAGATTCAATTCCATTTGAGATTTACAAAGTGGGAGGGGAGAGAGTTCACTGCTCATACAAAATACAAATAAAATTATCTGGGTTATGTGGCAGGAAGAGGTTATCCTCTAGAAATTCAAGGTTGCCTCCATTGTTCATCTGTAGATCTGACCAAGATCTGACCAAGATCCATAAACCCTTGTCAGTCACAGGGGCTTATGAAAATTATGCCAAAATTTGATTGTTTAGAAAAGTTCATTAGTATTATATATTAGTTCAACAATAATACTATGCTCACCTGGGTTCTGGATAATGGATGCTGCTCTCATATTTTCCAATGCAATGAAACAAGTCTGTGTACTTGTTTCCATCCTTTTTAGCATGGAGTTTCATGTTGTCAAAAGTCTTCAATGAGAATCAATATGGCATGGTGGTAGTTGACCCACACTGATAGTAAATATTTGAACTTGAAAAGGCTACAGGCCAAAACTAAAGTGGAGAGAGTGTTTGGTGCATTATTTTTTTTGTTTGCAGATGCTTATGCACTCAATGAATCTCTGAAACCAAGATACAACAAAGCACAAATCAATTCTCTGCTGCTTGTGCAAATTTTGACCTAAGACCAAGAAAACAGCAATGCTCTATCAGCTAGCACCATACTATCCATATGTGGAAATATTGGTCACAGCAAATAGAAAAGTTTTGAATGCCATAGATAAGTTCACTTACTTTAGCAATATATTTTCCAGAGATAGTGAAGTTGACACACACTTTGCCAAAGCTGGGTCAGTGTTTAGAAGGTTCCAAAGGAAAGCATGGGAGAGAAGAGGTATTAGACTGAGCAACAAACTGAAGGTCTACAGAGCTATTGTGCTGAACTCATTGTTGTATGCCTGTGAAATCTGGACAGTATACCAACACAAAGCCAGGAAATTGAATTGCTTCCATTTGTACTGTCTTAGCAAGATTCTGAAGACTACCTGGAAGGATTAAGATACAAAACACAGAGGTCCTTTCTTAAAGTAAACTGCCAACCATTCAAATTCTACTAGAGAGAATACAATTCCATTGGGCTGACCACATTGTTCAAATGCCAAATATACATTTACCAAAAAGACTATTTTATGGAAAACTCACACAGAGCAACCACTTATGTGGTGATCAGAAAAAATAATACAAGGACATTTTCAAAAAATTGAGAATACCCAGCACAGGACCACTCAGCAAAGGATGCCCTTATCAGAGAAGGTGCCATGTTCTATGAGAAAAGCAGACTTGAAGTAGCTCAAAACAAATATATGATGTGCAAATTTAGAGAATACATCACAAATGTTCATATGGACTATGTACCCAACCTGTGGTAGAGCATTCTGAACTTGTATTGTTCTGATTAGTCACACAGTAACTTGACTCTAACATAGTGATGTTATTTTGGTCCTCTGAGAACAAAGGACAACAATCAATCAACCAGTATTCATCCCTGTTCCTCTATGCACATAACCAACACTCTACTTCAGAACCATATCACTTCTTACTTGGACTATTGCATTAGACTCTCAATTGATCTCTTTGCTTCTAGGCTCTCTTTTCCATGACTTCTCCTTTACACAGCTGCCAAATCAATATCCTAAGACAGAAGTCAAACTTAATCATTTCCCTAATCAAGAAGATTCAGTAGAAGAGAGGATAAAATATAAACTTCACAATCTGGCCCCAACCCATCTTCCTAGGCTTTTTATATGCATAGCAAATTTCCATACATTTCATCTTATTTTCTTTCTTCTTGTCTTTGAACAGGGTTTTCCCATGTTTAAAATGAACTACCTCCTCAATTCTGACTCATAAAATCGCTAGTTTTCTTCAAAACTAGAACTCATTTTATTCTGATCACTTTCTATTTCTTCCTTCCCCAATGTAAGATTTCTTTTCTTTGAAAATATTGTGTATATACTTTTAATATATGTGTATATTGTTTCCCTGTACCACACACAGGAGAAAAGTTTTATCAAAACCATTTCAAAATAAACAGAACCTCATAAAGAATACTAAAGACAACAAAAAGTGCAATAAAATATTTCAGCTTTATTGGACAAGGGTAAAGGAAGAAGATCAAAAACCAAACAATATTATTGCTTGGGATAGTTGAGACAATATAAAACAAATAATATATGATGTAACTTGTTCTAGCTATTGCTAGTTACTTCTCATTTTGTTTGTTTTCTCTGCCAAAGATAATGACTTTTGAATTGGAAAGGACAGAATAAAAATGACTAATAGGTGGTTAAAACCAGAGATAGTAAGAAAACACTTTGCTGTCCCTGATAAGTTAAAATCATCATATTATAACAAACTATATTACAGTGTTCTGAAAGCACTGGCAGATGTGAATTCCATATATCTGTGATATGAAACAAACATAAAAGAAGAAAAGCAAATGTCCCTATTTTTTCTATAAAAGAAGAGTAAGATTCACAAATGATAATTTTTAAACTTGTACTAAAATTATAGAATATATTGTTGAATGCAAATTACAAATGTATGCAAGATCGCATGGAAGATGTAACAATACATTAACATTCTTATTTGAAGACCTTTTGTTTATTAATATGCAGAAAGGCATAAAAGATATTCATCAAAGATATTCACCACTCTTATAAAGAAGATTCAGTACAGAGTCTATATTGAAGAGTAATTGTCTATAAATGATTAGGCCCTCCTCATGATCCTGTTTGTAAATCATACTGTGATAACTTCATTAAGCCCCAGAAAATTGTAAGGCATTATGTTTGAGATCCACAATCAGTACAAAAAAGTTTGACTTAATTATCCACACATTAAAAACTAAATGGATGAAGAAGGTCTATTGTCCAAACTATGATATGTAGTTGAATGTATGCTCTATTAAGTTTTTCTTTTGGATGCAAAATGATGAACTGACAGAAAGAGAGCTAATTTTGAACAGATACTGCAAATGGACAGTGATCCATGCCAAAATTTGAAGAGGAGGAGAGTTACCTCAATTGCTTTTGGTACATTGCATATATACTTTAATAAACTCACTCTTTTCCTTTAAATAGAGGCCTATGCTTTTAAAGTTAATTTTTTCCAGTGTTCTTATATGACTAACTTATGGAACACTATATTCTCCATATAAATAAAATTGAGAATCACATAAACAGCACTAGAGAAATGCTTGATAGAACTGAATAACTTGTAATACATTACAAATAAGGCAGAAGAGAAGTAGAGAAAAGTATGTCATCAAAGAAATATCATGTCATGAAAGTGAGAAATAACCAACGGACATCCTGTGTGCTTCACTAGCAATTTTTTGATATCAGGGGAAAACAAAGGAAGCTCTTCCTATGATAAATTTACAAAACACCATGGAAAAGATTTGCAGAAAGCAGATAGACCTAGATCGGTGATGATCTACATCACTAAAGGGAATACATCAATGAGATCACAGATCTATTTATATTTGAGTTATTAAAGGAATAATTTATCAAGTCCTAGAAAAGGGAATTAAATCCACTGAAAATCAGCTTGCTTTTAATACCAAATCCTGTCAGCTACTTTCATTTCCTCTTTTTTGACAGAATTATTTTGTTCATTTATCAGAGAGATGCTGTAAATAAAGTTTACCTCGATTTTAATGAAGCATTTGTCAAAGACTCATACTATTCATGTGGACAAGATGAAGAGAATTGTGCTAGATATACCTATAGTACACATGAGCAAATTCACAGTAGTTTTCATGGCTGAAAACACAGATAGAGGTCTCAAGTTAACTTGAAGTCTCTGATGGATCACCCCAGAGATATGTACTTGGTCCTATGCTCATTAAATTTTATGCTTATCATTTTTTACAAATAATACAAAGCTATAAAAAAAACAGCTAACCACATGTCACCCCACATGGAACCAGCACCCAAAAGGATTTCAGTGGATAAAATCATTGGAGTGAATCTAATAAACTGGAATTTAAAAGAGGCAAATGAAAAGTTCTCAATGCAGGTTCAAATCAACCTCACAAGTACTAAATTTAGGGAGGTATAGCTAGAAAACAGTTCATTTGAAAAACATCTAGGGCTTTTGGTGAATTGTAAGCTCAATATCTGTCAGCAAATATGATATGGCAGTCAGAAAAATGCTAATGTGATCTTAGGCCATGCTGAGAGGTATTGTGTTCAGCACTAGGAAGGTTTTAATATAGTTGTGCATTATGCTTTAGGCAGACCAAATGCGGAGTATTATTTTTAGTTCTGTGAAACAAATTTTAGAAAGAATGACACAAGATGTGGAGAACCGATATAGAGTAAGAGCCTTGAGATCACAACATATGAAAAATCAGATGAAAAATCTAGAGATGCTTAGTTTAGAAAAAAAGAGACACAATAACTAAATTCTAGTATTTCAAGGGCTATCATATAGAAGAGAGTTTGATGTCAGATAGCACAATTAGAAACAAAGGAGAGAAGTGGTAAAGCAGCAAATTAAGGCTTTGATATTAAGGAAAATGTAATGATTATTAGCAAACCAAATGTGGAATGGACTATCTTGGAAAAGAGTAGTCTTATTAGCAGTCTTCAAGCAAAGACTGGATGAGTATTCAACATATCATCAAGGGGATTCTGGTTAGAGGAGGTGTTATACTAGATCCCTTCCAATTCTGAAATTCTGTGAATCCCACCTTTTCCAAAAAGTCTTCTCAGACAATTCCAATCACATTTCTTTTTTTGGTATGAATTCCTATGGCACATAATGACACTATAATAAAATATATCCTTTTTATTGCTTTTTCATCCATTCCTGAAGGTTTGCATTTCAAGATCAGGGACCACCTGTCGTACTATCCATATATCCTTTCTAATGCGGTGCGTTCCCATAGCACTTCCATTTTGATCTCCTTAAGTTCTATGACTTACTCTTTTACTCTTCAGCCACACACTTGATGATCATGCTCCATATCTTACCTTTGCCTTAAATATTCTGCTTCTTTCATCAAAGTTCTGACATCCCTTTATGTCCCCTTAACTTCCTATCATTCAATCTCTCTATATGTCTCAGCATTCTTAAATGAGACCTCCAATTTCTGCGTCCCCTCCTCCAATACTTTCTCAAGCCTTTACCCAGCTCTGACTTCACTTTCCTTTGCTTTCCAATCTTGACCTAGAAAATCCAACTCTACACTGTCTCTCACCTCCATTTCCTATTTCTAGCCATACTTTGCCAAATCTCTGAATCTCAGTTTCCTTATATTTAAAATAGAGGTAATAATCCTTTACCTGCTTGAAGGCAGGATTCTGTTCCTAAGATCTAAGATTCTGGCAGGGAGAAGGTCAAAAATCATATTATTCTGTGACCTTTTTTACTGCATAAAGGTGATTGTATTCACTTACCCAATTCAAGAAAAATTACTATCAACTGGACATGCTTCTGCTGGAGTATTCATGTTCCTTTGTTTTTAATTCATACTTTGTCACAATGTTGTGATTGCCATATGTTCCTCCTGGTTATTTGTAAGTATCATGTCACATGTCTCCAAATTTCAGGTAGATGACCTGAAAACAAAACTGGCCCTCCAGGAAATAGAGCTTAGACAAAAGAATGATGATGCAGACAAATTAATTCAAGTTGTGGGAGTGGAGACAGAGAAAGTGAGCAAAGAGAAAGCCATTGCTGATGAAGAAGAGCAGAAAGTGGCTCTAATCATGTTGGAGGTCAAACAGAAGCAAAAGGATTGTGAAGAAGATTTAGCCAAAGCAGAGCCAGCTCTCGCTGCAGCCCAAGCAGCTCTCAACACCCTCAATAAGGTAGGGGAATAAAGCATCAAACCTTGTATCATTGTATAGGTTCTTCAGTGAGTTTCATAATCACTCAAAAGAGTTTGACCTCCAGTAGCCACACAGGAAAAAACAAGTAAATGAAGATTCTCTAATGTTCACATTAGGATATACAGTTAAATAGATGGAACCAGCATATAGGGCATGGACAGATAATGCAGATAAACACTGAACCTGGCCTAGGATTGAATATGAGGAAGAGAACATACTGGACTGCATTTGAAAAGTCAGACAGTATTTTAAATGATCCAAGCTTTGCCTTAGCATAAAGGCCCATATTTTTAAAACCTTATTTCTTCGGGCTATGTTTATGGTTGTAAAAAATAAACTATCTGAGGAATTAACATTTCAGTTCACTCAGAATTGATGCAGAGATTGATAAAGGCATCATTTGCAATAAAGGCACTGGAAAAGTTCTCATCTAAACTATGTAGGAAAAAGAAGTAGTGAAAAAGAGACAGATATGCAGAGAAGTTTTTAACAATCAGCTGCATGACTTTTTAAAAATGTACTTTATTTAACCCAGTTCCATGTAAAAACAATTTTAATTTTCATCTTTAAAAACATTCTGAGTTTTGAATTATTTCCCACCTTCACTTGCCTCCCTGCTCCTGAGACAATAAGCAATTTGGTATAGGATATACATGTGCATTCATGCAAAACACATTTCTATATTAGTCATATTGTGAATGAAAACATAAAGCCAAAAAAACATACATACAAAATAAGAAAGTGAAAAATACTATGCTTCTATCTGCATTCAGACTTTTATCAGTTCTTTCTCCAGAGGTAAAAAGCATTTTTCTTCATGAGTCCTTTGGAATTGTAGAAGATTCATTTTTAAGGTCAACCTTCATTATTATATATATTCATATCTCAATTATTTTAAGTCTAAACAAATAATAAAATAATAAATCAATACATGATTTGTACTGTGTGGCAATTTCCAAGGTGCTTCCAGCACACTTTTGGAGTGAGGATTGATAAAAGGGGTCTATATGCTCCATTAGTATATATTTAATGTCAAGAAATAGAGGTAAAGGGGGCAGCTAGATGGTGCAGTGGATAGAGCATCAGCCCTGAAGTCAGAAGGACCTGAGTTCAAATCTGATCTCAGACACTTAACACTTCCTAACTGTGTGACCCTGGGCAAATCACTTAACCCCAATTGCCTCAGCAAAAAGAAAAGAAAATAAATAGAGGTAAAGGTTCATAAAACATTCACTAAATCCCCTTTTGAGTTTATTGAAGGACATAGACAACAGTTGCAAAGAATAAGAAGTCATGGTTGGGCTGCAGACTGCCCCATTGATTAAGGAGGGAGATTATCCATAGTATTCATATCATAGCAAATCTCTAAGACTATCTATTCAGTTATAGATGCATTATGCTTAGGATTAGTAGTAGAGATAAAGTCACTGATTAAAGAATTGTAGTTCCTTAGAATAATGCTGGTGCATGGAGAGATGAGCGAGGGCAATGACTAGAGACTGTCTTATCAAGATCAGTTAGTTAATAAATAAGTATTGAGAGTATACTATGTTCTAGACATTATACTAAACAATGGACTACAAAGAAAGGCAAAAATATCATTTCTTTCTTCAAGTAGTTCTCACATTCTAATGGAAAAGACAACATGTAAATAACTAAGCACATACAAGAAAAATGCAGTGTAAATGGAAGGTGATCTCAGAGAGAAGGCACTGAAGGGGTTAAGGGGAAGAAATAAATTTCTTACTGAAAATGGGTTTTGAACTAAGTCTTGATGGATTCCAGGAAAAGTTAGGCATAAGAGATGGCTAATGGAGTTACAGGACTAGGAGATGGAGTGTCAGGAACATCAGGTGGACCAATGTAGTTGGATCATAGAGTAGATTAGATGGAATAAAATATAAGAAAACTGGAACGATAAAAAGGGCCTGAGTTGTGAAGGACTTTAAATGCGAAACAGATTTTTTCATTTGATCCCAGAAATAACTGGTGTTCATTGAAATGAGTAGTCTTACTACTTTCTAAAGTAGAACTTTAGAAAATTACTTTAGCAGGTGGACTGAGGATGGATTGGGATATGGAAAGATTTGAGATAGGGAAACCAACTAGAAGACAATTGCAATAGTTTAAATGTGATATGATTTCATCCTCTGATAGCTATTTGAAGGTGAGAACAAAAAATATTGTCATAGTGGAAATAATAAGAATTGACAATGGATTGGATATGTGAACCAAGTATGATAAAGAAGTTAAATATAACACTTAATTTATGAATGACTCTGAGTATGATGGTTTACTTCAACAGTAATAGGAAATTTTGGGGAAAAGATAATGAGTTGTGTTTTGCAGTTTGCTGCTAGTCCTCCAGCTTAGTCTTTCTGTTAGCATTCCTTGACTTCCATTCATAAACCATATAAAAGAGAATTCCCTGATGCTTTGTGTTGGAAAACATTCCAAAATTTTATAAAATTCCGAGAATAGGATTGAACTTCAGGAAATAATAGAGTATTTCCTATCAAAGGACCTAGGTAAACTAAGAGAATGAGTTAGAAACTCACATCTGAAAAGCTACTTTTGACTGTCCTAATCTCTCCACTGACTTCCAGTATTACATATGCAATTATCTGCCAAATACCTCAAACTAAATGTCTAATAGACATGTTAAACTCAACATGGCCAAAGTTGAAATCATTCTCTTTTCTCAAGAGCCTTTCCCCCCATCCTAACTTCCCTATTGTTGAGGGCAACATTATCCTCCCACTTCCTTAGGCTGACAACCTAGATGTCATCCTCAACTCCTAATTATCTTTCACTACTCCCCCATATCCAATCTGTTGCCAAGACCTGTCAAGTTTATTCTAATCAGGAGAGAAAAGGATTAAAAAGTAAATGAAGTTCTTTCTTTGGAACTCTCTGTAATAGTTATAAAATCATTCCTTATATCATAGATCCTCAAATCCAAGAGTCTCCAACTGATTTGATGAAAGTCACTAAATTTTGGACTCATCAGCTAAACAGTCTCAATTGTACTCTTGTCATATACAAGCATTTATATTTTAAAATTTGTAATGGCACCACAGGGGCTTTTTTGTCACTGAATTTTATGAACCATTTGTGTTTATGCCCATCTATAATAGCCATGTATGTTTGAATGAAAAACCATATAGTATTGCCTAGGTGGAGCTTTAGATAGATTCTAAGTGTGGATAGGGACTTAGAGTCTAAGCAGAGGCAGCTGGAAAGACATGTGGTTTCCTGTCTTGCAAACATATATGTACAGAAAAATAACACTTTGCTATCAAGACAGTATAGTTAGAACACCCCATGGAACAAAGCAGTTTAATTAAAGAAAATAAAATCTAGTTGGGTGATAGGGTGGTTCATTTACATGTAGAATGAAAATTAATTTATAATAATCCTACATATTTTGAAGAATGTGAACTTCTGTTTCCAGTTGAATGTAAAATAATTGCATATTTTTAATGGGCTGAGAGTTTATGGAAATGTTGAAAATACATAGCTGATTTTCAACTAATCATTCAGGGAAATATGTAAAATTACTAAGGAGTTGCCATTGATTTCCCTCTAATGCGTCATGATATTAAAAATTCAGAAGACTGGTTCAGGCTTCAAAACTGATCTTTCAGATTGATAACTCTGGAGCTTAGCTTTATTAATGACTAGTTACAAAGCAAACATTCATTTACTTCTAACAAACTCATCTTCTTTCAGACCAACTTAACAGAGCTCAAGTCCTTTGGCTCACCACCTTTGGCAGTTAGCAATGTCACTGCTGCAGTAATGGTTCTTTTGGCGCCTGGAGGGAAGGTACCCAGAGATCGAAGTTGGAAAGCTGCCAAGGTTATCATGGCCCGAGTTGATGGATTTCTGGATTCCCTAGTGAACTTTAATAAGGAAGATATACATGAGAACTGCCTCAAAGCTATCCGACCATATCTTCAAAATCCAGAATTTAATCCTGAGTTTGTGGCCTCTAAGTCTTATGCAGCAGCTGGCCTCTGTTCCTGGGTTATAAATATTGTGAGGTTTTATGAAGTATTCTGTGATGTGGAACCCAAGCGGCAAGCCTTGAGTAAAGCAAGTTTGGATCTTCTTATTGCCCAAGAAAAACTGGCAGCCATTAAAGTCAAGATTAAAGTAAGTTGAAACCAGAAATTTTTAATTGTTTTTATCATTGTTAATTTAATCATTGTTTTATCAATTATTAATTACTAAAATGCCTATTAGGAATTAGTGACAAAACTGTCACTGCCTTAAAGGTGCTTCCATTTTTTTGGTGCCAATAATGTTCACAGAAATTTTACACTATATATATATATATATATATATATCTTTATATATATATATATATATATATGTATATATATATATATATATATATTTGTGTGTGTGTATAAAAAAATAAATACACAGACATATAACCTGGATTTGCTAGTGCTAATGAAATAACAGGACAAAGTAATGTCTGGTAGGCAAGGGCAATAAAAACTTTTTTTTTTACTAAAACTTTTTATTTGCAAAACATATGTATGGGCAATTCTTCAACATTAACCCTTACAAAGCTTTGTGTTACAAATTTTCCCGCCTACTTCCCACCCCTCCCCTAGATGGCAGGATATCCACTACATGTTAATTATGTTAAAATACTTGACAAATCGAATATATTTATACATATTTCCACACTTATCATTGTTGTGCAAGAAAAATAGTATCTACAAGAAAGAATCAGAAAAAGGAAACACAATGCAAGCAAACATCAATAGAGAGCATAAAAATGTTATGTTGTGGTTCACATTTCATATCCCTCTCTCTGGGTGTATATGGCTTTCTTCATTGAACAATTGGAACTGGTTTGAAACATTTCAATGTTGAAGAGAACCATGTCCTTCAGAATTGATCATCATATAGTATTGTTGTGGCGGTGAATAATGATCTCCTGGTTCTGCTCACTTCACTCAGCATCAGTTCATGCAAGTCTCTCCAGGCCTTTCTGAAGTCATCCTGCTGGTCGTTTCTTACAAAACAATAATATTCAATAACATTGATATACTATACTTTGTTCAGCCATTCTCCAATTGATGGGCATCCATTCAGTTTCCAGTTTTTAGCCACTACAAAAAGGGCTGCCACATTCTTGCACATGTACGGCCCTTTCCTTCCTTTATGATTTCTTTGGGATATAAGCCCAATGGAAACGCTGCTGGGTCAAAGGGTATGCACAGTTTGATAACTTTTTGAGCATAGTTCAAAATTGCCCTCCAGAATGGCTGGATCCATTCACAGTTCCACCAACAATGCATTAGTGTCCCAGCCTTCCCATATCCCCTCCAGCATTCATCATTATATTTTCCTGTCATTTTAGCCAATCTGACAGGTGTGTAGTGGTACCTCAGAGTTGTCTTAATTTGTATTTCTCTGATCAATAGTGATTTGGAGCAACTTTTCATATGACTATAAATAGTTTTAATTTCATCATCTGAAAATTGTTCATATCCTTTGACCATTTACCAATTGGAGAATGGCTTGAATTCTTATAAATATGAGACAATTCTCTATATATTTTAGAAATGAGGCCTTTATCAGAACCCTTAAATGTAAAGATGATTTCCCAATTTGATGCTTCCCTCCTAATCTTGTCTGCATTAGTTTTGTTTGTACAAAAACTTTTAAACTTAATATAGTCAAAATTATCTATCTGGTGTTCAATTAAGAGTTCCAGATCTTCTTTGGACATAAATTTATTCCATCTGCACAGGTCTGAGAGGTAAACTATCCTATGTTCCTCTAATTTGCTTACAATATCACTCTTTATATCTAGATCATGGATCCATTTAGATCTTATCTTGGTATGTAGTGTTAGGTGTGGGTCAAGCCCTAATTTCTTCCACACTAGTTTCCAATTTTCCCAGCAGTGTTTGCCGAATAGTGAGTACTTGTCCCAAAAGCTGGGGTCTTTGGGTTTATCAAACACTAAATTACTGAAGTTATTACCTAGATTGTCCTGATATCCTATCTTATGTCACTGATCGACTGCTCTATTTCTCAGCCAGTACCAAATGGTTTTGATAACCGCTGCTTCATAATATAGTTTTAGATCTGGTACAGCAAGGCCACCTTCATCTGCCTTTTTTTTTTTTCATTAATTCCCTTGAAATTGTTGACCTTTTGTTCTTCCAAATGAACTTTGCTACTATTTTTTCTAGATCTGTAAAATAATTTCTTGGGAGTTTGATTGGTATGGCACTAAATAAGTAAATTAGTTTGGGTAGTATTGTCATTTTTATTATATTCACTCTGCCTACCCATGAGCACTTAATGTTTTTCCAATTGACTAGGTCTGATTTTATTTGTGTGGAAAGTGTTTTGTAGTTAAGTTTGTATAGTTTCTGACTTTTCCTTGGCAGATAGCTTCCCAGATATTTTATACTATCATTTGTTATTTGGAATGGAATTTCTTTTTGTATCTCTTGCCGCTGAACTTTGTTGGTAATATATAAAAATGCTGATGATTTATGTGGATTTATTTTGAATCCTGCAACTTTGCTAAAGTTGTGAATTGTTTCTAGTAGTTTTTTTAGTTGAGTCCCTAGGGTTCTCTAAGTATACCATCATGTCATCTGTAAAGAGTGATAATTTGGTTTCTTCATTACCTACTCTAATTCCTTTTATCTCTTTTTCTTCTCTTATTGCCAAAGCCAACATTTCTAATACAATATTAAATAGCAATGTGACAGTGGGCAGCCTTGTTTCACTCCTGATCTTATTGGGAATGGTTCTAGTTTGTCTCCATTACATACAGTGCTTGCTGATGGTTTTAAGTAGATGCTACTAATCACTTTAAGGAAAAGTCCATTTATTCCTATACTCTCTAGTGTTTTTAATAGGAATAGGTGTTGAATTTTATCAAATGCTTTTTCTGCATCTATTGAGATAATCATATGGTTTTTGTTAGTTTGGCTATTAATATAATTGATTATGCTGATAGTTTTCCTGATATTGAACCAGCCTTGCATTCCTGATATAAATCCTACTTTGTCATAGTGTTTTATCCTGGGGATGACTTTCTGTAATCTCACTGCTAATATCTTATTTAAAATTTTTGCAACAGTGTTTCTACTGGGCCTATATCCCAAAGAGATTTTAAAGGAGGGAAAGGGACCCACATGTGCAAAAATGTTTGTGGCAGCCCTTTTTGTAGTGGCAAGAAACTGGAAATTGAAAAGATGCCCATCAATTGGAGAATGGCTGAATAAATTATGGTATATGAATGTTATGGAATATTATTGTTCTGTAAGAAATGACCAACAGGAGGATTTCAGAGAGGATTGGAGAGACTTGCATGAACTGATGCTGAGTGAAATCAGCAGAACCA